>ML800050.1:53862-96723 GCA_009831015.1 Picea engelmannii
AAGGTGTTGGAGAGGTTTAGAATGCAGAATGAAAAACCAATTAGTACACCTTTGGCCAGCCATTTCAAATTAACTAAGGAAATGTGTCCCAAGACACAGGAGGAGATAGAATACATGTCCAGCCTCCCATATTCATCAGCAGTTGGCAGCTTGATGTATGCAATGGTTTTCACAAGACCAAATATTGCACATGCAGTGGGAGTTGTGAGAAAATATATGAATAATCCAGGTAAAGAACATTGGGAGGCAGTGAAGTGGATTCTTAGATACTTGAGAGGTACTGCTAATCATGCATTATGTTTTGGAGGTTCATAAACTGTTCTACAAGGATATGTTGATACATATATGGTGGGTGATAAAGATAGTAGGAGGAGTACCACAGGGTATGTGTTTACTATAGGTGGAATAGCAGTAAGTTGGATTTCAAAACTGCAAAAGGTTGTTGCACTTTCAACAATAGAGGCAGAGTATGTTGCTACTACAGAGGCTAGTAAAGAGATGATTTGGTTACAGAGGTTTATGGAGGAATTGGGAAAGAAGCAAGAGAATAGAAGGTTGTACTGTGATAGTGAGAGTGCCATTCATCTTGCAAAGAACTTAGCCTTCCATTCGAAGACTAAGCATATATAGTTGAGGTACCACTTCATACAATCCACTTTGGAAGATGGACATTTGAAGTTGGAAAAGATACACACTATCTAGAATCCTACGAACATGTTAACAAAGGGAGTAACCAGGGATGAACTGAGTTCCTGCTCAATTTCAGTTGGTCTTCAAGAATGAATATGAAGATGAGAAATTTTCTAGGTACAAGAAGGTTCAGAGCCCAACATATACAAAAATTATGGAGTTGTTGAGATCAGTCTCCAAGTGGGATATTGTTGGTTGTGGAGCCTGATTATCTTCTTGATTCAGAGGTCTTTTACTTTCAGCTGTGTTTATACCCCATGAAGTATTTACACCTCATAAGTATGAACACTCTTCCACGCGTGGGAGTGCAAAGGGGGGGTACCCCCTCTGCGGAGTCCGGTGGGGCTATCCCCCCGGATGGGGGGTCTGGTGGCAAGCAGGGGTTCAGGGGCGAAGCGTCTAAAGGAAAAATTGACTTCTAAATGTATATTGTAATTTCATTGTAAATCTGGACCGTTCATTATAAGGTCGCAAAACTAACAATAGAGATTATGTTAGGGTTTTTTTCCCTAGAAGGCAACCCTCTTTTATGAGGGAAATGTATTGTGACTATGATTGATGGAGGATATTGTATTCTGAGATAGGAGACTGTGAGAGAAAGAAGAGGAAGTTATAATGGGTTTCTTATAGGTTGTATCCCTTCAAATGCTGGATAATAATAAAGGAAGGACCTGACAATTTCTCTTGTGGACGTAGCCCACACTGGGTGAACCACGTAAATCTACGTCTCTATTGTATTGTGTATCTTCTGTGTTTTGTTTCCACATTTATTTTATTTTATTGCTCCACGGTCCTATTTTTCTAACACACCCCACCTAAATACCGAGAAACTTAAGGTCAACACGTTCATGTTTGGCCTTAATGTCAGCATTCATGAAAAAGTGAGGATTTGGATGCCTCAAACCTTGCACGATGTTGTCAAGAAGGCCCTCATAGCAGAGGAGGAGCTCATCAATGGGGGTCAGAGAAGGACTCCAGTGAGACCGATAGGATAGGTGACATCTAGTGCACAACAACATCAGACACTAGTTAGGCATGCACCAGGGTATAGAGGAACTCTGGGAGGATCCACCTTCCCTACACCTCGGTGAACAATGCCTCAGCAGCGAACTCCTTGTAGAGGACCACAACACAAGGACCAACATCGACAACAACAACAATAGTTTAGGCCTATTCAGCATAACATACCAGCTTTCTAGGCCCGTGGGCCGTCAAATTCTACTTCAGGTACCAGGAGTACTGGACCCAAGACAGGGTGTTGGAAATTTGGAGAGCCACATTACTAGCGTGACTGCCTAGTTGAGAGGGGCAGAGCATATGGATCAGTCAGAACTGATACCATGGGAGACTTGGGCAAGGCCCATCAGATTCATGTAGCCATGACTAACCACTAGGCAGAGCACCAGTTGACTGTTCTCAAGATGTCAGGTATCATCCCTAACTAGACACTTAGTATTTTGATAGATCCAAGTGCTACAAAGATTTTTATTTCTGGTGTGGTGCTAAAAATAATTAAGGTAAAGGTATTCAAACATGATGATTTTAGCTTTGTAGAAATGGCTTCGAGAGCCAAACAAAAGGTTGGAGGGAAGTTTACGGGCTGTAGCCTTAACTTGGGAGGGTTTTTCACAAGGGACAACCTCTACATCACAATATTAGGGTCTTATGACATCGTGATCGGTATGGATTGGCTGGAATCTCATGAGGCAATACTAAAATGTCAGATGAAATGGTTGAGCTTGGTCAATGATGAGGGACAAAGACACATGGTTATAGGTCAGAACCAGGGAGTTTCCCTTAGGTTCATATCTTCCCTGCAGCTACGAAAGATCATGTGCAAGGGATGTAAGATTTATGCAATCCTTGTGTTAAATGAGAAGGGTGTTGTGAAAGGTCTAGAAAACCTTTCGGTGGTGTGAGATTTTGTAGATGTCTTCCCATACGAGTTACCTGGGATGCTGCCGGAGAGGGATTTTGAATTTACCATCGACCTAAAACCAAGAACTGAACAGATAGAGAGAGCACCTTATCGGATGTTGACCCCTGATTTATAGGAGTTGAAAATGCAATTGAAGGAGTTGCTGGACATAGGACTTATACGTCCAAGTGTGTCACCATGAGGTGTTCCTATTAAAAGAAGGATGGGTTGTAAAGACTCTGCATTGACTACTGTCAATTGAAAAAGGAAACGATCAAGAACCAGTATCCGTTGGGAAGGATTGACAATCTGTCTCATCAACTGAAGGGCATGATGGTGTTTTCGAAGATTGAATTGAGATCAGGGTATCACCAGTTGTGGATCAAGAAGGACGAAATCACTAAGACCACCTTTAAGACAAGGTTTGGACATAACAATTTTAATGTTTTACCATTTGGACTGGAAAACGCCCCAGTGGTATTTATGAGCTTAATGGATAGGGTGTTCCACTAATACTTGGATAAGTTCATCCAAGTATTCATTGACAATATTTTGATATATTCTTGGATGATGGAGGAGCATGATGGGCACTTTCTCTTGGTACCACAATGTCTACGAGAGAACAAATTGTTTGTGAAGTTGTCCAAATTCTCGTTTTATCAATCAAAGATTCATTACTTAGGGCGTGTCATCTCCGACGAAGGTATCGCTATGGATCTAGAAAAGGGATAAGATATTATGGAATGGCCTGCACTGACAAATGTCTCAGAACTACATAGCTTCATGGGTTTAGCAGGATACTATTGACGGTTCGTCGAGGGTTTTTTGAAGATAGCAAATTCGATTACAGAATTGTAGAAGAAGAACAAGAAGTTTGTTTAGGCCAAGAAATGCACACAATCATTTTTGGGGCTCAAGGAGGTGTTGATGACAACGCCAATACTAAAGGTCCCTGACATGGATGAGGAATTATTTGTATGCATTGACGCATCCAAGGAGGGATTAGGAGGAGTCTTGATGTAAGATGAGCGTGTGATCGCTTACATCTCGATAAAGTTGAGAAGGCATGAGTTGAACTATGCGACGCATGATTTGGAATTGTTAGCCATTTTATATGCCTTGAGAGTTTGAAGACACTATGTAATGATCCCAAGCCAAATTCTATCTTGGAATCACTAACTACCACTGATTTTGTCGATGTGCAGGTGTTTATTGAGTTATTAAGATTCATTCAAGACATGAAGATCATCATACATTCAAGATATAGAAGCACAAGCAAAGATCTGACCCTTTTATTATAAGCAATGTGGGATCAATACAATAGATGGTCGATCTGGCAAAAACCTCAGATGGCCGTACACACAATAGATATGAGCTGTTACAAAATGCTCCCGTCAATACAAAAGAATCCTCTAAAGGCTGACTAAGTAATGATTACCAGTATCAAGAAGTTCTAAATGTTAAGCCCTTCAACCAGAGAGTGCCACGCTCCAAGTGGAGACTGAAGCCCTCAATAATTCGGCCCTGATGGAAGAATGATCCAAATGAGCCCAAACTCGGTCAAGTAATAGATCAGGGCAGTGGGATCCTCCTCCCGAATTTTCAAGCCCAACGTCTAAGGAAAACCTCTCCAACTGCGAAATCTTCTAAGAGAGTTGCACCCTCCTGAATAGCTAAATTGAACCCTCCTCAATGGTATGGTGCGCCCTTACTGGAAATTACCCAATAGTACGATCCTGCTATTTGTTGAAGCTCTAGAAGGAGATATGCTGAGAATAGAATGGTGTGGAGGAATATTTCATCCCCGAGACCAAGCTGTGGAACAAGGTGAGTGGATATTTCACCACTGATTTTCTCACAAGGGTTTGTACAACAAACCCCCAAACTGAATGCTCAAGAGCACTAACAAGAAATATAACAAAATCAGAATGAGTGATAGGTGCTCCCCAACCTCTTACTTATACTTTTCCTTCTAATTCTCTGTTGAGTTAGGTTAACCGCCAGGGTTAACTTCTATTCTTTTGTTGAGTTATATTTTACTCCTTTTAACCTATTTCTTTCTCAAGTCCTTAAAAAATATAACTTTAGTCTAGTTGACCTTTCCCCTCAGTGTGAGACTATGGTATAGTGGGGACACCTAGACCACTATGTCTTCCAAATCTCTTCTTCAAGAGGTGGGGGACATTACAGTCTCCCCTGCTTGAGATTGCTTGTCCTCAAGCAATACCAAACCTACTTCTCATACCATCTATTCCTTCTCCCATGTGGCATCCTTAATGGTCAAGTCTTTCCACCTGATCAGATACTCCTTAATGCTTCTCTTCCAGAGCCTCTTTTCTCGAACTTCCAATATCTCTTCTGGAACTAGCACTAACTGACCTTCTTCGTCCATGGGAGGTAGTACCTCAATGGGGTGTACGTGTTGGTTGATATCCCTCTTCAAGAAGGATACATGAAAGACGTTGTGTATTCGACTACCTGGTGGGATTTCTAACTCATAAGCCATGGCCCCTATCTTTCTGTTGATTCTGTATGGCCCAAAGAAACATGGTTGTAGTTTTTCTACTCCGCTTCTTTTAATTGAATATCGCCGGTAATGTTGGAGCCTTAAATAAACCAAGTCACCCACTTCAAAAGTGCGCTCCACTCTGTGTTTGTTCACCTAGACCTTCTACTGGTTCTGGGCTCTCTGTAAATGATCCTTTAACTCCCAGAGAATGTCTTGGCTCTGTTGTACCCAATCCTGTACCATTGGTGCCCTGTTGTCCCCAAAGGCAATCTCTGCAAAGGAAAGGGGATCATAGCTATATAAATCTCTGAATGGTGTCATACCTATGGATACATGATGGGTGGTGTTGTAACAATATTCTCCCAAGTGAAACCATCTGATCCATGCTTTCTGTTGTCTGGCTACATAATTTCTGAGGTAGCCTTCCACCCATTTGTTGACTATTTTCGTCTAGCCATCTGTATGAGGGTGATAGATGGTACTAGGAGTTAATGCCGTACCCACTAATCTGAAAAACTCCTGCCAAAATGTGCTCATGAATCTGTTGTCCTTGTCACTGATAATGGTCTTGGGTAGGCCGTGTAATCTGAACACCTCTCTGAAAAATAATTTGGCTACCTGTGCTGCGCTGAAGTCAGTGGCTATGGAGAAGAAGTGTGCAAATTTCATCAATCTTTCTACTAATATGAAAATGCAATCTTTCTCGTGTGCCCTGGGCAACCCGGTGATGAAATCCATGGATATACTTTCCCATTTGTGCTCTGGAATAGGCAGGGGTTGCAACAGTCCCGCAGGGTGCGTGTGCTCATCCTTGTTTTCTTGGCATGTAGTGCATTCTTTGACATGTTTAATCACATCTTCCTTTAGGCCCCTCCATGCAAACCTCTCTCTCACCTGCCTATATGTCTTACTGATGCCCTGATGTCCTGCTACTGGTGAGTTATGACAGGCATGCAATATCTTGTCTTTGAGAGATGATCCAGGAACTCAGAAAATTTGACCTTTGTAATAAATGAGGTCCTTTATGACTCTGAAGTTGTCATCTTATATTTGGCCATCCAAAATTTGACAAGCAAACTCATCCTTTTCATATTCCACTATCAAGTGATCCTCTAGTTAATTGACATACCAGACATGGAAAAAATGGATGACCTCCTAGATAATGCATCTGCTACTACGTTGTTCTTCCCTTTGATGAATTTAGTGTCAAAGTCGTAGGCTTGTATTTTTCTTACCCATTTTTTTTGTCGTTCATTCAAATAATTTTGCTCCAATATATATTTAAGACTGTTATGGTTTGATTTGACCAAAAACCTTGCACCTACCAAATATTCCCTGAATTTGGCTAGTGCATGCATGATAGCCGACATTTCTTTGTCGTAAATACTGTAAAGTAGTTTAGGACCCCTGATCTTTTGGCTTTCATAGACAAGGGGGTGCCTATTCTTCATCAACATAGCCCCTATACCTTCCTTTAAGGAATCACACTCCAAAGTGAAGGGTACGCCGAAATCTGGGAGAGCTAGGACTGGGCAAGTGCTCTTAACCTCTTTCATCCTTTCCATCATGGCTTGGGCCTCTTCATTCCATTTGAAGGACCCATTTTTTTTCAGGTCAGTCAAGGGTGCGCAAGGTTGAGAAAACCCTTTGATAAACTTCTTGTAGTATGTGCATAGGCCTAGAAATACCCTTAATTCTGTGAGTGTCTTCGGAGTTGGCCATTCCCTAATGGTTGTTATCTTCTCCTGGCGTACTTGTACCCCTTTTTCCCCTATGATGTGTCCCAAGTAGAGCACCTCTGTCATCCCAAACTCACACTTGGATTCCTTGGCGTATAGTGACTGTTCTTCCATGATTGACAGGATTTGATCCACATGTTGAAGGTGTTCCTCCCATGTCTTGCTGTAAATGAGCAAATCATCAAAGAATACTAACAAGTCTTTCCTTAGTTGTTTGTTGAACACATGTTTCATGCAAGACTGAAATGTTGATGGGGCGTTGGTTAGCTCAAAGGGCATCACCAAAAACTCGTAATGGCCATAGTGACACCTGAAGGCTGTTTTCGAGATGTTCTCCTCCCTCATCTTGATTTGATGGTAGCCTGAACGAAGGTCAATTTTTCTGAAATAGATAGCTCCATGCAACTCATCTAGTAATTCATCAATCCTGGGTATAGGGTACCTATTTTTTATTGTCTTTTTATTCATGGCCCAGAAGTCAATACACATTCTCATCATTCCATCCTTCTTTTTGACCAAGACTACTGAAGAAGCAAACGGGATTGAACTTGGCCTGATGTGTCCCATGTCTAGAAGATCTTTGATGGCCTTTTCTATATCATCTTTATACTTCTTGGGATGCCTATAGGTTGTGGTGATAACTGGTTTAGCCCCTACTTCCATCTCAATGATGTGCTCAAACCCCCTGTCTAGTGGCACACCTGGAGGAATCAGCCCAAACACCTTATGGTGCCTGTCTAGGATCTTTTTAATATCCGGGGTGTAGTGCACCTTCCCATTCTCCTCCACCCAGGTTGAGATTTTATATTTTGCTGCGTATATAATTTATTCCCTTCTGAAGATGGATTCCATCCTCTTGGTCGTGACCACTCGGGCAGAGTTACCTATCATGCCTCTGAGAACAACCTTTCATCCTCCTTCCTCTACAAAGGACATTTCCATGGTCTTGTAATTGGTGGTGATAGGCCCTAAGGTGCTGAGCCAATGCACCCCTAGGATGATGTTGGTGTTGGGAAGATCCATCACATAAGCATCCTGAACTAGCTCATGCCTTCCCAAGGTGAGCTTCATACGTGGGATGTATCTGTGACAGGGCATAGTGCTACCGCCTGCTACCTCCACTTTGAATCCTTCAAACTCTATTGTAGGTATGTGCCTCCTCTGCAGTAATGTTGCATCAACGAAATTGTGGGAAGCTCCTCCATCAATCAGAACCGAAACTCACTGTCCCTGCAATACCTCTCTCATCCTGAAGGTGTTGAATTTGGGTACCCTGCTGATAGATGCCAAGGTGGCCTTCTCTCCAGTTGCACTATATAGTTTTGGAACCTCCTCTTCTATTGTATCCGAAGTTTCGGCCTCAATATTCTGTATCTATCCAAAGTCTTCCTCCTCTTCATTTTCCGAGGTAACCTCTATATAGTGTACCTGGCCACATCCCATACACTTATTTGATGGGTTCCATAGTTCCTTGCAAGTGAAGCATAGTTGCTTCCTCCTCAATTCCCTCCTGGTGTTGTCATCTATCCTGCCACGACCCCTATCAAAACCTTTAGGGTTACGTCCTCCTTGATTCATTGGCAGTCTTTGATCTCTTTCTCCACTATTAAGGGGTGGTCTGGGTATGAATTTAGGTTTAGCAGCTGGACCCAAATCCCTCGTCTTCCAAATGGCCTCATGTAGGTTGTTGGGTTTGAAGGCCTTTACCCAACCCTTCAAGGGTTCCGTCAATCCTTCTATGAAAAGAATCATGGGCCTGGTAGAGGACATATCTTGTGCCATAACTGCAAGCCTCTATAATTCATCAATATATACTTCAGTCATACTTGTTTTCTTGAGTTGGGTGAGCTCCCAGAAATGTAGCTCAGGATCTCCTTGATCAAATATATCAATGAGCCTCTGAGTGAATTCTGTAATGGACATTATCTGATTATGGATGAGTGTGGTGAGACCATGATACCACCAATCGTGAGCCTTGCCATCCAAATACATAGTGGAAAACTTGATGGCCTCTATCTCTTTCATGGGGTTGAGCTATAAATAGGTATCCAACTTTTGTACCCAAGACTGTGCCGTCATCTTGGTCGTACCATCAAAGTATGGAATTTCTATCTTCCCTGCTCTACGTTCAAACTCAAAACTACCCCTATGGTTTGTCCTAGGTTGATTTCTACACCTGAGTTGTCAATATTGATCTAGGGACATCTGTCTTTGGACCTTCATATCCAAACTGTAGTATTCTTTGGTACTTCTTGCCATTTGTTCTATGAATTCTTCTACTTGTTCCTGTTTCCCTTGCTCATCTGTGAATGTAGGCATGTAAGGTCTAGGGTTATCTCTGCCACCTGAATGGCAACCAAGTTGATCATCTATGAATGTAGGTATGTATCGTCTCTAATTGACCATGCTACCCATCTGACCCTGGGCCGTGTCTCCATCTAGACTTCCTTCGGATCTAACTACTTTCTCCGGATTATATCTGATCTCCTCATGGATTTCCCCGGATCCACTAGCCTCCTTGTTCCCATACATATCCAGGTTTCTCCCTTGATGAGTCACTTGTGTTAGAAGTCCATTTAGCTTGGATTGATTCTTGTTCATTATCTGTAGGTTTTCGTCAACCCTCTTCAAAGTTTCATAGAGTTCATCCTGTCCCCTTCTACTGGTTTCATGGTACTCATCCAAGTGTTGGACCAATGTGATTTCTATACGGTTGACGGATTGCTGGAACTTGTCAAATTCTGCTGGTATGCGAGCCAAGCCTAGAGAGTCATTGTCATCCCCCGACCCTTCCATTTCAACGTCTGTTTCACTGTTTGGTTTCATCCTTCTACCCATGAGAGCACCACTGTACCTCTCTATGTGTTGAGTTTTCCACAGGTTTTGGGGGATCGAAGCTCTGATACCACTGTAATGATCCCAAGCCAAATCCTGGCTTGGAATCACTAACTACCACTGATTTTGTTGATGTGCAGGTGTTTATTGAGTTATTAAGATTCATTCAACACATGAAGATCATCATACATTCAAGATATAGAATCACAAGCAAAGATCTGACCCTTTTATTATAAGCAATGTGGGATCAATACAATAGATGGCCGATCTGGAAAAAACCTTAGATGGTCGTACAAACAATAGATATGAGCTGTTACAAAATGCTCTCATCAATACAAAAGAATCCTTTAAAGGCTGACTATGTAATGATTACCAGTATCAATAAGATCTGAATGTTAAGCCCTCCAACTAGAGAGTGCCACATTCCAAGTGGAGACTGAAGCCCTCAATAATTCGGCCCTAATGGAAGATTGGTCCAAATGAGCCCAAACTCAGTCAAGTAATAGATCAGGGTAGTGGGATCCTCCTCCCGAAGTTTCAAGCCCAACGTCCAAGGAAAACCTCTCCAACTGCGAAATCTTCTAAGAGAGTTGCGCCCTCCTGAATAGCTAAATTGAACCCTCCTCAATGGTATGGTGCGCCCTTGTTGGAAATTCCCCAACAGTACGGCCTGTTGTCTGCTGAAGATCTAGAAGGAGATATGATGAGAATAGAATGGTGTGGAGGAATATTTCATCCTCGATACCAAGATGTGGAACAAGGTGAGTGGATATTTCACCACTGATTTGCTCACAAGGGTTTGTACAGCAAACCCCAAACTAAATGCTCAAGAGCACTAACAAGAAATATACCAAAATCAGAATGAGTGATAGGTGCTCCCCAGCCTCTTACTTATACTTTTCCTTCTAATTCTCTATTGAGTTAGGTTAACCTCCAGGGTTAACTTCTATTCTTCTGTTGAGTTATCTTTTACTCCTTTTAACCTATTTCTTTCTCAAGTCCTTAAAAAATATAGCTTTTCTCTAGTTGACCTTTCCCCTCAGTGTGAGGCTATGGTATTGTGGGGACACCTAGATCGCTATGTCTTCCAAACATCTTCTTCAAGAGGTGGGGGTACATTACACACTACCTAATCAGACAAAAATTTGAACTAAAAATGGACCATTATGGTTTACAACAAATATTTACGCAAAGTGACTTGAATGTGTGACAAAGGCATTGGTCGGAATTTCTTAGCGAGTATGATTTCAAGATTAACTAAATAAAAGTAAAAACTAATAGAGTGGTTGATGCATTGAGTTGGAGATGACACATATTTTTGGTGATGCCTCTTCAAATGAATCTACATGAAAATATTCTAACTTTATAGTGCGACGATGATTGTTACAAGGAGGTCCATGATTTTGTCAAACAAAACACCATGATGGTACCAAAATTTGAGAGATTTACTATGGACAACGACAGATTATTGAGATTTAATAATCGGGTTTATGTGCCTCCCAATGACGATTTGAGGATTTTGATCCCAAACGAGGCTCATAGAGAAGTGTACATGGCTCACCCAGGAGTCACAAAGATGAGGGAAGACCTTAAACCCTTTTTCTTCTTGAAAGGAATGAAGGTAGACATAGTCAACTATGTGGCAATATGTCTATAATGTCAGCAGGTGAAGGATGAACATAGACATTTGACAGGGTTACTACAACAACACGCCATTCAAGAATCAAAATGGGAGGTCATTTCGATGGATTTCATTGTTCGATTTCCATTGAAGGTAAGGAGACACGACTCGATTTTTTTTATAGTTGACACTCTAATGAAGAGTGCTCATTTTTCCTGTGCATACAATGTATCAGGAACCTAACATAGCTAGAGTTTTCATCAGAGATATTGTGAGGCTGCATGGCATGCCTAAGAGGATTATATCTGATAGAGGATCAGTGTTTACAAGATGATTTTGGACTAGTTTCCAAGAGGGCTTGGGAACCCAACTTAACTTCAATACTACATACCACCCAAAGACAAACAAGAAGACTAAACGAACGAGCCAAATCTTGGAGGATATGTTGTGTATGTACATAATGGACCAATAGAAACGTTGGGAAGAATTATTTCCACTGGTAGAATTTGCATATAACAACAGTTATCAAAGCACCATTAAGATGGAGCCATTCAAGTATCTTTACAGGTGACCATGTGGGACGCCTTTGAGTTGGGATCGACTTGAGGATAGGGTCCTGGTAGGACTAGAAGCAATCCAAGAAATTTAAGAACAAATGTGAACAATAAGACAAAGGATAAAGGAAGTGTAGGATCGACAGAAGAGTTATGTCGATGCGCATTGTGTCGACCATAGTTATGAAGTTGGCGATTGAGTATTATTGCGGGAGAAACGACATAAGAGTTCGATCAAGTTTGGAAAGGGTGCTAAACTCTCTCTTAGTTTCATGGTACCCTTCAAGGTTGTGGAAAGGAAAGGGCCCCATGGCCTATCGACTAGCATTCCTTGTTTTTTTAAGGCATATGCACGATGTTTTTCACGTATCTGTTTTGAGACATTATGTTTGTAATCCTACACATGTGATTGGCATGAGTTCCTTACAGGTATTAGAAAAGGGTGCGCTCATGACAGAGCCAATACGCATCCTATACCATCGCATTTGATAGCTACGGTGTCAAACAGTAGATCAAGTCAAGGTTGAGTGGGACAACTATAGTCCGCACTTGATGACCTAGGAGGACGCATATGATATGCTCCAACAGTATCCATTTTTGTTTGATATCTAGACATATTGATATTGTTAGACACTTTATTTTGGCACTTATATATTGGGAAACTTACGGATGAAGTTTAAAACAAGAGGGGGTGTATGTAACATCTCGGTCTTGCACACACCTAATTGGACTTATTCTTTGAGGACACTTGCGTGCAAGTGATCCAGTTCATTATATAATTGATTGTTTTGATTATTATTTTGAGATGTTGAGGATATGATGATATGTTATCTGGTTATATTTATATTGACATGTGTTATTGAATGGTTTCTTGAGTGTGCAGGACTTTGGTTGTTTGAGGATGTTGATGGAATCAAGGGATCTCCTTGGACTCCGGATCGAGTCAGGGAGTGGACTGTTATGGTTTGAATGTTTTTGATATTACATATGTGACATATGACTAGATATTATGATGTTTATTGTTATCACTGACATGTTTTGTTGACAGATGCAGGATGACGATAACTTGCCAACTAGACTCACATTTGGAGTAAAGGGGTCACACAAAATGACCAGAGACATTAAGGGAGAGTTGTGGCAATAGCCCTACCACAACCTACTATAATTCTCGTTGTGGCTCGAACTGTAGGTTAATGATTACCTGGTTTGAGAAGACCCATGATTCTATGAGGGAAGATTATGACAGTTGCTCATGATGATTCTAAGGGGCACGCAATAAGGTAGGGTCCTTATTCCTTAGATACCCTTAGTCTCCCACAAGGTCACCTGACGAAGTATTGACTCCAGGGGTTTGATGTCTACAAAATTTAGTCAAGAGGCGAGTGGAACCCTTGGAGCACGTAGTGCGTCTTGAAGAGAATGTCTCACAAATACAAAAAAAAATGGAATGCAGGTTAGTGGCACCCTTGAAGCATGCAGTGCATCCAGAAGGGCACATCACGATTTTAACTATGGTGAGTTAACAAACCTAGTAGCTAGAAAACTATGCCTCCTTAGGCCCTGGTCGGCCTTAAAATGAATGATGGTATGAGTAAGTTTTAATAATTAATTTTTCCCTTAAAAACTGTCACCAAGCCTAGTGAATTTAAAACCTAGGTTTAAGTAGGACTTGTGAACAAAAATAAATAAAAATGGACATGTAAAAAGAAGGGGGTAAAGAAAATTCAAGAATTAATAATTAAAGTAAAATTGTAATGAAGGTTTAATTATTAAAAGGGTAAATTGTTGTTTTTGGCTAAACTTACTAATTCTGAACTTAGCTAAATAGGGGAACTTAAAGAAAAGGGGAAACTTAAAGAAAAAGGGGAATGCCTAACTTAGTAGGGAATCTACCCTTTGGAACTTCTATTTGTGAACTCAACGAGGATTTAAATGAGGGGTAAGTCATTTGATAAATGTAAGGGAATAAAGGGACACTGAGGAGCATTTTTTGGAACTCTTTTAGGTGGGTGAGGGAAATAGGCGAATTTAATTAATTAATAAATGGATTTTCTGGTGCAACTAAGGGATCGGGTGACATGTGTACGGGGGAGGTTTTTCCTATTTAAATTTAATAAAATAATCTTATTAGGGTTTTGGGAAAGTAATCACTAAGAAATCTCTATAAAATGGATGGAAAAGGAGGAGTATGGATCACATCTGGTAAGCATAAGGTTACACTGTCGGAATTTGATCTTGACTGAAATTTTCTTGTCAGAGTTTGGATACACAACTAAGATAACGAGTGGTAGCTCAACCTTGTGAGGTGACATTGTAGATATCATTATCTGGTATTGTGTGCATGGCTCCTTTGCGGCTCCAAGGAGTGCTCAGGGGGAAGAAGAGTACCCCTAGCATTGGCTGGGAGGTACCGGTTATTGAGGAAAAGATAGGAAATGATCTTACTCAAGAATTTCAGACTCTTCTTGGCTAAACAAAAGTAGACGGGAATATCACCCTATGTTTATAGCCAACAAAAATAACATCCTAACTCAAAAGTATTAATTACGAGTGCTTAGGCTAGTCTTTTTTCAACAAAAAGCTTGCTGGAAATTTAATTTTTATGTAATTTTCTGAACATATCAGTTGTTGAAATAAATGTAAAGATAGAAGTAAATTCACCAAGATGATAATCAAGACATATGAGACATAAATTAATCCTTTATTCCATTCAAATTCACCAAAGAGTCATTTTCTTTACAAAATCTCATGTAGAAATTTTGGACCAAAGTCAAACTTAGACATCCCCGATGGAACATTCAAATGGACCTGTGACAGAAAACCAAAACTGAACTCTAAAATATGGATCGACTTTCCATAGATTGCTGCCCACTCAACTCTGCACAATAGCCTTTGTCAGTCATGAAAACTAATTCACAAACAGACAAGTCTACACAGACTATCAAAGATAGATTAACACCTATGAAAAACAAGTGTCTGAATGATGTGATTCAACCCTAAATATTGTTGTCTACAATAAGACCTTGCTATCATAAAAGAGAATTAGTCTTCTCATGAATAAATGAATGAATGAAAACTGAACTATCTGAACATAAACTCAAAGATTAAACCTTAGTATGCTTATGCTTCTGTCCTCCCTTTGTTCCTCCCTTTCCTTTTTCTTTTGAAGAAATTAGAATTGGTTGAAGTAGTTGAACCAACTCATTAGTTAATTTAATTAAAAGACTCAACTAAATTTAGTTAGGGGGAAGAGTAGTAATTACAAGAAGGGTTGTAAATAAATAATAACTAGTTGGTGGGACCCCTTCTGACTCCCATTGGCTTATGATAATCACAACATAACTTTAAGAAAATCACACCTCCTTGTGACTCCCATCCATATATTCACATTCGTTAATTTATCTCATGATATTTTGAATTATTTTCAAAAAAAAGATTACTCATATATCCACAATAAAACATATTGTCAAAACATTCCTGAAGTCAATTGTCAATAAAATAAAACTCAAAAACCATATTTTCTAGTTGTGAGGCCATCTTTCCATCGCTGATGCTATCATCTTTTAGTCCTTCTCTTTGACAGAGGCATAATAGGCCTTTGATTTTATCCTTTTACTTGAATAGATTGTTCCTGCATGCATGATTGATTAGGAAATGATCTCATAATTAACCATACATGAAAACTCTTTTTAAAATATGAAATGGATTTTGACTCAATAATATATCAGACTCATGCAATCCAATCCATACAAATTGTTTATCAATGAGAAGAGATTTAAAAAGCGTTTTGGGATATGCGAGGGGTTTGGATTGAGTGAAACATGATATAATGAGGGGGGAAAGAACATGGTTACTGCTCAATGATAACATCAATCAACTGTGAAGCAACCGATAAAACATCATTGTAATCCAAACAAGACACTGCCACTTTCAATTGCTTTAAGACCAAAATTCTCTTGACTGTAATCAATCTCAGAACATGGAGTAAAAAAAATTAATATGGGAAGGTGATGGAATTTGTAATTAGCGGAAAATGAAATAATAGAAGGGAAGAAAACAATTACTTTTCATGAAATTAATTAAGTGATCCATAAAACATTCTATGAAAAGAGATGCAACAACCAAAAATCATTGTGACCGAATAACAATTACTATGCATTTAACTAGTTCACTACTCGTAATCAAATATCCAATACAGTTTGCATTCCACACAATATGTAAAGTGATCCCGTTCCTTTCATTTATATACTTTTCATCTTATAACAATTTTCAAATAGTAACCATTCCACTTTGTTAACCATCAAAATCAACCATTGCCCATACATTACTTCAATCAACAAATACACTCAAAGTCATGATTCCAAAATTAACAATGAAGTCACACTATCACAGCAGTCGGGCCTGTTATTTAAGTGCATTGATATTCTTTAAACATATATAGGGGCATTCAACCCAATAATCTAGATAAAAATGCAAAACCCTATTTGACCTTTAAATAGAGAGACAACAACCACCATTCCAACACGACTATGCACTGAATAATTCAATCATGCAAGTGTAACTCTATCACTGTACAATCCCGATTCAATGTGACTCTAAAAGGTTGGGCCATCCATCTAACACGATGAGGTATCAACAACATCCCTATCTCAACAAATGATCTGACTGCAACAAAAGCATGCTTAAAACTATGTGGGTACCCCTGAGTGTGAAATCCAAGTTGTCCACATTATACACAGTGCGCAACCACCCAAACACCACAATGCACATCTCCATTTTATAAAACCAAACACACAGTCACAGTAATAACTCAACCCATTGTGTTGAACCATCAATCTCATACAATACTACTTCTATTTAGTCAAACTATAATCAACTATGTTGTGTACAACTCGGCTTATAGAATAAGACAATCATAAGCAGACGGTTGATGTAGTTCATACAATCATCTTAGTTGCAAAAACCATTAGGCCCCAAAAGAAACTAACAATTACAATGACCATTATTTCATTGTGTAGAAACACAACACACACAACGTAGTATGCATGAGCAACATCAAGCAATTGTAACCAATGCCAGGTAAACACCCAAATAATCCTTAGTGAAAAATACAAGTGACTGTGTATCAACCAACCAATTTACCACTATCATAAAAATCAATCAACCTAACAACTTGTGGCAACCATGCATACCCATGCATCAATTCGAATCGGGGCAATGGCCCTCTCCATTAAACAATACTGAGTTATTAAACATAAGGAGAACAAATATGTCTTTTGAAAAGTGCAATTGGAAAAATAGGGTTTACCATTGATATAACAGAGGTAGTAACTAAATGCCAAACCAACACGAATGTCATATGAACAATTGTGCGAGTTTGTATTCAAATTAATCGACAATACATTCAATCCACAATAACCCATAGTAAAATTGATAGGCCCGACAATCTTCTCTATAAAACTTCAGATTGGAGGAGTTAAGGGTTTTCTTCCAAGCTAGTACTAGAGTCAGCTCCTTTCAATGGTAAGAACCTATGAGACTAACGACACATACACCTAGAACGCCACAACTTACTCTATGGACAAGGTGATGAAAACCTATGATAGGAGAAGCCATAACAGTGGAAAAAGGCTCTAACTCGGATTGGTAATGATACCTAACATACGTGAGGTATAACCCTCGTGACTCCTCAGCCAAACAACCACAACGCTGAGGTGAAGACAAGGCTAAGAAGGAACAACATAACTCACTGCGCAACCCTTGGCGGTGAAAACAACCCAATGCCCAAATGTACAATGCATGGTGACACAAACGTTTCAATCATTAAACCCCATAAAATCCCATAGACTAGATATAGCAATACAAAAGCATGAAGATATCCCACCAAGACCAACAAGGATCCTCCAACTAAACCAACAAGGATAACAAAGATCTCTTGTGACTGCTAACACCAAGGATAACTAGTAATACTATGACTTCAACATCATTGTAGAGAAAACCATCAATGTTTCATTTCAAAATCACAATTTTATACAGTCACAATACTTAAGGAAGGCACAAACCAATATACCTGATCCAACATCCATTTCATAACCAGAGAAGACTCATGAAGTGCCAAAAAATATACATACATGTAATGGAACGCTTTAAAAAAAGAGTTAGCCGAGCGCTTCCTCTCTACTAAGAAATCGGAGCATAACCACAACAACAATGTTTGAAAAATAACCCGACTAGGGTGGCAGCCAACGGAAGGAGTAAACGTGATGTACAGTAAATGCACATCACCTCCACACTCAAGTTCATTCAATTCTTAGTACGGTCCAGCTACTAATAAGTCATCCACTTTGAACCATGGATTGAGACCAACAACCCTTAGTTTCAAAGAGAACCATCCACATCACATATTACGATCTCCACTATATAGAAATGAATGTCAACTATGTTCTATAAATCCTCAATAAATCACATGGCTATCATATGTTAGCTAAGATTTGCCACAATCTTTTTAATGCATATAGTATAGCATGTTAGCATAGGATAGTTTCTCCCTTTTGTATTTGGGTTCACATTGCTTAATATCCTTTTAATTTCTATTCATTTTTTGTTACTAACATATGTCTATTGTAGGTGTCCCATGTAATAGATCCAAGAGCAGACAACAATGATAACCACGAAAAACATCGGTATAAAACTTGAGAACCATGTATAATATTCTTGATCCATTATCCAATAAAACAAGATATCATCAACCATGTAAGCAGTGTCGAACAATAGCATAACATCAAATAAACACCAAACTTGATCTCCAATCTACAAGGGGGCCCCACCTACTAGTATTATTTATCTTTTATAATAATAGGATTTAGCAATACTTTGCAGGAAAAACTTCATTGACAATTTAATTGTCAACAAACTAGCGACTCCATAGGGAATTTTGTTCTCAACATATTTAGAACTTAGAACTCATGGTTTCGCAGACCAAGAATAATAATTTTAGAAGACTTAACCAGAATAATTATGTAACAGGGGGAAGTGAGATGATTTGATGGAAAAATGACCGGGGATTTGGTTATGAAAAATGTTAAGTATGAGGGGGTTTAGCCCTGTATGCATAATCATTCATCTAGAATCGATTCTTATCTCAAGGAGAAAAATTGATTGTTCTGCTCTTTTATTTCTCAATGGATGAAGAAATGGCAAGAAGAAGTGGGAGATCACCAAATTCTTTAAAAGACAACAGTGGAAGTATATAACAATTTCAAGGGTCCTTCAGAGGAGACAACACAACTGTTAGGTAATATTGATTGTTATTTACTAACAATGCTTTGCAAGAGTGTCACTGTGGAAGAATTTATCCAACATCTTATTTTGACCAAATTAACTAAACGATGATAAGGACATAAATCATAATAGAAGTAACAATGTAGAAAATAAAACAACAACAATAAAAGACAAAATGAAGAAGACAACAAGAAAATTTTAACTCAAAAAGTTGAAGTTCAACAGAAAAAGAAGAAAAAAAAATGAAAGCAGAGCTAAGCCACTAATATATAGGAAATCCAGACAACATTAGAACTTTTCACTTCGATCCCTCACAATATTTCAAGTGAGGGTTGTTAGCACTGTAGGAAAACAATTGCTCCTGTAAATCTCTTAAGATATAAGAGTTAGTATCGAAGACAAAATAAATTTGAAAGGGACCGAACACTTGGAAATATGATGCAATCATCAGTCCCATGACACACATAATTAGATCATCAAGATAAGCATGGAGACTAACCAATTTATTGAAAGTTGTGTGCATAGGTCTTCTAAAAATAGTACCTATGTCAAGTAAGCTAGAAATCCGGCATTGGTGAGACATGGTACCCCAATCAGTGAAAAGAGTGGTTTTGTGAGCATCTTCCCCTTTTACATTGATTTTCTTGCAACCAAACAAGTTTTCAAGTAAGGGCCCTAATTGTGACTGTACAACCTGTTGCAGAACCATTTCCATGCTGGGAGGAGGAAAAGGATATCTCATAATCGCTTTCCTGAAAGTTCGAAGATTAAGACAGGTTCTAATATTATCATTGGTCCTCGAGGCAAGTTCCCAGTCAGAAACCCATTCAAGGTTGACTGAGAAAATAATCCTAGCCCTTAAGAAATTCTCCAACTCCCTCTATACAAATGATTTAAGTGAAGATTTAATAAGTCCTTGTTTTTTCCTAGCTGGTTTAATAGTATGTTGAATAAGACTAGGATCAAAACCACGAATATCCTCATAAGACCAAGAAAAACTATTTTAAAATCTACCGAGTTGCTCGGTAGACCTCATTTCTTCTTTATCAGAACATTGGACATTTATTTTAACATTTGTTGAATATTCAGGTGTCCTAATTTTCATGGATATGGTTTCAACCACCTTCTTTTGTAATTCCTCTTTTTTTTGTTCTTCTTTATTGCCTACATCACTTGATGAAAATGAACTCTCAAGAGGATTCAAGCTCTCAGGAATCTTATTATTTTCTATGGATACAATCTCCTCGAGCTTAGGAGGTTCATCTTGAATGACAACACAAATACTGTCATTGTTAGGGAGGGCCTGCCAAGATTCTACATTTTCAGGGATACATGGGTGATATAGAGATCGAAAAAAAAAATCAGGTCTATGAGAAAAAAATTTCTGATTAGGAGAGGCTGTAAAGATAGCTAACCGATTAGCCATTGAATTCAACTCCCTCTTAACATGAGTGACATTGAAATATAAAAGGTTTGAGAGAAGTGCCCAAACAGGTTGGGAGTATCGTTCCATAATCTTGTTGCTAGGAGAGCATGTCATACATATCAGGTTCACAACAAGCTCAAAATTTCCAAAAACTGAAAGGTGGACACAACCAATATTAAGGGCATTCTCAATGCCCTTAATAAAGATTTGAATTTAGTGGCGTTGTTTGTACAAGAAAACTCCAACCTGTATGACAGATTATGAATTTTTCTTGTAGGGGAAACCGAGATAATACCAACCCCATTACCATCACTAGAGCATGAACCATCAAAGTGCATATGCCACATATCATCATCTAAATTTTTTTGTTCCAAAAGAGTATTATCCTCTTCAGAAAAGATGGAATACACTCCTAGGTCCTCTTCGATATAGTTTACACTAGGTTATGGAACATTCTCTATATGGGGTGAAATTATTCCTTCTTTAAGGACTCTAATGTTCTTTCCATTCCGAGGAACGGATAAATGTGTCTCATCGAGTGAGAGGTATCCACCTATTATGGATTCCCAATCTCTTCCCAAGATAATTGAGTAATTTCTTACAGGCATATCAATTACCTGAATGTTGAGGGTTGTTTTTATCTCAGGATGAGCGTATAAAACCAAGGTCAAATTCTTAATCGTGCCTATGGTTGTTTGTTGTAGACTATTATAGGAGAGCATGCTTCTGGCATTTTCATTTGTAAAATACATGCCTAGCTCTTCCATAATAATCTTCGACATCACACTTGGGCCCGAACCACCATCAATGAGCAGGGATGATTTTAAGGATGGAAATTTATTTTTAAATGTAGAAACCTTGGTGAATCTTACTAATCCTTCATATGCCAACTATAAATGTTTGGCGATATTTTTGTAAAACTATTCAAATTTCTAAGTATTTTATATATTTCTTATAAAATTTTGTCTATTTTTGAGGTAAAATAATTTTATCCTATAGAATTTGGGCGAATCATTTTTAAAATAGCGAATCTATTTTTTGGAAAAAACATGGAAAATTAGCTCGTGAGCGAAATTTAGCCCCTAAAATCATCCCTGTCAATGAGGCAACAATGGGCAATCTTATCCATAATATTTACAGAAATATAAAAATGGTTTTTCTCCACAGGGTATCTAAAATTATGTACACCTACTTTATTTACAGAAGAATCCTCTTCGTTTACCTCTTCAGAAATATTGGCTACAACAGAAGCTTTTCCATCCATGAATTGTTTCATATGCATCTGTTGTTCAGGGATGACAACCATGTCTAGGAGGGTTGCATCTACTTTGATGTTGGCCAATTGATTCAATATGTTGTACTTGAAAGAGGGGAGAGGGGGAGTGATTCCTTGACTCTTAGGAACCTTAGGAACCTAGAGTGTAGCAGTGGTTGAGGATGAACTTTTGACAGGAGAACTGCGAGGAGGATCAAATTTTCCCTTGGGAGCATAGGCTTTGTTTCTAGTGTTGATGACCATGAAATATTATGGCTCTGCAAAATCTAGGATAACGATAGTAGCTTCTGGTATTTTACCAAAGATCTTATCTCTGACACTCTTCTTTAGCTCACATGTGGTTTTCGCATGATGTTCCTCGCAAAAGTTACACCAACTCCGAGGTAGGAAAGCTTTAGGCTAAAAATTGTTTTCAACCAGATTTCTAAAGGGGGGTGTAGAAGAGGATGTAGCTTTAGGGGTGAGAGGGGAGACAATACCCTTCCTCTCAAATGATATCATATGATTGTTCATATCTTGTAATATAAATAAGAGAGCGTACATGTATATCTGTCTAATTGATTCTCCCTGGGGAAGACTAGTTCTTTCAAGTTGTTCTCCATACTCTGAGAAAGTATCAGAGTGGAACCAAGATTATCAATGGATATTTCCTCAAGCCTATGATGGTAGGGAGAGTGAAATGCATTGTAGTAATGCATGAAAGTGGCTTGGTTCTGAGGGCAAATAAGTTCATGTATTTGATTGTACAACTTGGTGAAACGCAAGTTGAAAGACTTGATGGTCTCACCATCTTTATAAATGACGTTATTGTATTCCCTTAAATTCTTGACAGGGCTTTTAGATTTCCCATAAGTGGATTAGAACCAATATATTAATTCCTTCCAAGTAGACGGGATCTTAGGAGGAAGATCAAAGAAATCGGCCCTAGCCTTTCCTTCCAAGGAATTGATGAACAAGAACATGCACGTGTCATTGTCATTGGCCCCTGTGTTATGACAAGAATTGGAAAATGCCACCAGGTGTTCATTTGTACTGACAATGTTATTTCTTGAAAACTTAGGCAAGTATTCTTTAAACTTCGGAAGTGGATGAGTAGTAGGTGCTAGGTTAAGAGGAGAGGACACATGCCATGGGGTAGTTGTGGCATCTTCTTTGAACTGAAAAAGCCCACATTTTTTAATGCATTTGGTGGGGTTTGTGGTAGATTGTATAGTGATATGGTGGCTATATAAACTACCAATCACTGATGAGGATGAATATTGAGAATATGGAGAACCTATAGTGCCACCATATCCTCCACTAGATTCCATCCTGTGGATGATAGGTGAGGGAAAGAAAGACGAATTGGATGAATCAGATAAAGTTCTTCTTAGATCACTTTGTTGGGAAGATAACACAATGTTCCTCCTTCCTATTTCAGTGATAGGATTGATTTCATGTGACAATACTTTTCTTCTTCTAGAAGCACGAGAGTCTAAGGACATGAAAGAAGGAAAAAACTGAAATAAGGGAAAGGTTACTTCTGATTTCTAGGTTGTCTATGTCTAGCTCCTAATTGTTCTTGAGCAATAATATCTTATTGAATTTCTATCGAAGAAAGGTTAAGTTCATCATGGGTATTGACAGTGTCTAGAATGGTATTAAATAGTTTCAAAGCAATGTTGGTCTAATCTTGAAGGTCGAGCTCAATATTGGGATTTCTCGCAACAAGAACGATCATTAAGAATACAATATTGAAAGAATCAATTTCAGAAAAGAAATATGTATCGATGAAAATCGAGTATAAAAATTAACCAGAGAGATATCAAAGATCTCCCCAGTATGGTTGCCAAATAAATGTTGAGGAAAATATATGAAATGATCTTACTCAATCATTTCCAGGTTCTTCTTGTCTAAATCAAAGTAGACGAGAATATCACCCTATGTTTATAGCCAACAACAATAACATCCTAACTCATAAGTATTAATTATGAGTGCTTAGGCTAGTCTTTTTTCCACAAAAAGCCTGCTAGAAATTTAAGTGTTATGTAATTTTATGAACATATCAGTTGCTGAAATAAATGTAAAGTTAGAAGTAAACTGAACAAGATGATAATCAAGACAGATGAGACATAAAGAAATCCTTTATTCCATTCAAATTCACCAAAGAGTCATTTTATTTACAAAATCACATAGATCAACTCTAGCATCTTATTCATGTCATCAAGCACTATTCTATCATATTCATCTACGCATACACCATTATACTAATCATAAAATATATGAGCAATAAAGAAACCATAATGCACAAAGAAAGCATAATACAGAAAGCAACCACAACACAAGATATACGTGGTTTACCCCTAGCCTGGGGATACGTCCACCAACTCTTCTTCTTTATTGTTGTCTTCTGTCAATATTCTACATGCATAGAGGCACAAGATCCTACTTCGCATAGGACAGGATATATGTGCACACTCTGCTAGATCCTCCTTCCCTGAGTTAGATTACAACACAAATCCTTTACACAGTCTCTTACAGTCACTTGCACTCAACATTGCAAGCTTTGAACACTATGCACAAAGCATGTACAACTATCACTCTCACTTAGCACAATATCACACAGATGCATATCTTGCTCTAGAACTTAGCAAGGTATCAAGCTAGCTACTTCTTACATCGACTAGACATCTATTTATACAATAAAAAAGGGCCTAAACATGGGTAACCCATGGACCAACATCCCCATACTCGTTACATAATCCCAAAACCCAAAAGTTCCCTAAAAAGGGGTCAAGATCCCCTGATCTCCACTTCGACTTGCGCTCCACCTTCGACAACCTGTCGAAGTCCCAAACTAGGTAAAACATGACCAAGGATCCTCAAAACTTGTTCAAGGGCCAACAAGCCCCCAACACTCATCTGTGACTCATCTTGAGTCAATTTGATCTAAGTAATTTTGTCTCAAAATACTCGAGCTTCTTCGACCTGATGGTGGGCCAAGGCTTCCTGCTCGATGAACTCTTGAATAACTGCTTTGTTGATAGGTCCCTCTAAGAGTTGTTCGACTGCAGTGACAACTTTCTCTAGCTCTGATCCTCGACCTTCAATTTACTCAAATAGTTGGCAAGATTCATTATGAATTGGTTGGAGTCTCTGAGTCAATTCCATTACTCTACTTTGAATGGCATGGACCTGCTGTTGAGAAGTGCGTTGTTCCCGGGATCTCTTGATCCTCTCAACTACTGATAGGAGCTTCAAATGCACCTATATTTTCACTGCTTGTTGCTTTTCCTCCTAGATCTGACTCTAGTGTCTTCATTTCAGGGTCTTCAGTGAGTTGCTCTTAAGTCTATGCATGGTTATCACTTAGTTGTTTACATTCCAAAGATAATGCTCTGATCCTCTCAACTGTGCTCCGGGCAGTGGCTTCTCTTTGGTATCGCACGTCCTGCCGGGTGCTTGTCACTATTCATAGCTCTAATTCTATGATTCTCTCTTAAATTTGTTGGATGGCTTTAGCAATATGTGCTACTAGATTTTCCACTGGGGCTTCCTCCCTTTTCTCTAAGTCTGTCACAGAGTGAAGTGATCTACTGACTGCTTCTTTTACTCCAACTTGCTCTATGAGCAACTGTTCTTTCTCCTATTGGATTTGGAATCTATCTTCTTCAAACTTAGTTTGGAGAGAAGCCTTCTCCTACTGCAAAACCCTCCATTTATCTATTACTTCCTCTTGTGCTTGCTTCAGGGCCACTGTGGCCTGTTGTTTCTCTTCCTAGGTGCGACGAAGGTGGGATTCGGTTGCATCATCTATTCTACGGATTTGGGTAGGCTCGTCTCCCAACTCTGTCTCATCTGAGGGTGAGAGCACAATAAATGTTGCACAACTAGATTGAAGGGCATGTTGTAACCCTTTGAGTTCTTCCTCAATTCTATCATACATAGCCTCTTTTTTTTCTTCTGTTCTATGCAAAATGTCTTCCAAGGTGTCTGATACAGCTGCGACAATGAATTCGAAGTCATCAACTCTGAGTACAGTCTGAGGCTTCGACTTGCTTGATTTGGACTTCTTCCGTGATGTAGGTTTCTTGGGGGAAAACTTCCTTTTATTCGATGGATCTGCGTCATCAAGGGGTTTCTGTGGCGGTGTTACTTCACCTTGCTCCTGCTTATCTTCTTCCCTTTCCTTCTCTTCTTTCTCTTCTTTTTCCACTTCGTCACCTCCGCCTTTTTCAAGTGAATCTGAAGCAGTCTCTTCTGAGGCAGTACTAAAGTCCTGTACATCTTCTTTCTTCTTCCTTATGCTACTATTGGGTGCATTATACTCCTCACGGGTAACTACCAAGCTTCCAATGAGGTTTGGGTCAGATAATTCTGCCTTGTCGACTAGTATAAGGAAATCTACGAGCCATTCCTTAGTGATTTATCCCAGGTCCTCCTCGGTGAGATTATTGTATGACTGAAGCTCTTCATTATTCTCATCTGCGTGTGTGGTGATATATATTAAATGCCTATCTACACAAAAATTCATAAGGGGCTTGAACCTATCTAGAGTGTTCGACATCATACGGGGGAATGATTCGATATCCCTTTTCAGTTGCAGGTAGTAGGTATGGAATACTGCGTTCGACTGCCACTATTTTCCCATATAGCTCCAATGCCAGAGCGAAGTGAACTTCCCAACAAGTGGCTCGAATGACTCAATGTTCGAGAAGATCGCACCTTCCGGCATCTCCCAAGTTGTAAATACGATGAGGATCAACAACCAACTAAACTTGAACTCGTAGCCCTCATTTTGAGATTCACAAAAATCTAATTCTATTTGGTTGACTAAGTACTTCACCCAATTCATTTTTAATCCCTCCATAGACTTTCCTTCGAGGTCAACAACAAACCCTATGACATGCGTGGGTCTGTTCTTTCAGACAAGCTTACCAGTAATCAACTGGAAAGAAAGGCACACTGCGCCATTCTGAATGGAGAATACCTTGTAGCCTTGCGTCCCCTTCTCTACATCGCCATAGGTGTCTTTAATTCTCTGTTCCAGGGCACGATCTACAACCTTCCCTAGGTAAAATTCCTGTGGATCGGGTCCCTGCATGCTTAATCCAATGATATTATGGATCAACGCAGAATCAATAGTAGTACGCATGTCTAACCATAAATAACCACCGTGGAAGCACGACAATAGGATATTAACGCACGCGTTAACCTCCTGGTGCCTTCCAAAGTGTGGGATTTTCATGAAGTTAAGGATAGTGGATTGCGTGATGTTCATGGTCCATGGTTGGGGAATGATCTTTGATATCTTTCTCTTCATCTCAGTCAGGTACTTGTGAGGTGCGAGCATGTAGTAGGTCTTGCGCTCCCCTAGATTATAGTCATTGATCTTCAAGGTTAGAATCCTCTCCAACTGTGATCTGACTGGGTGCATCCCCTTCGAGAGGTATGTCATGATGATTGTGTATTCGAAGTCTCTCAGGACACTGTCATGATTCACCGCATTGGCTAGAGGCAGGATGTAATCGGGAAAAATAGATGGGATTAACTTTGCATTTGGTAAGTCATCTATGCTTGGTTCTTTTCTCATCTACAATGCAGGATGGTATGGATCCGTGAGTAGTCGATGGGGAGGCTTGCACTACTCTCATTGATGAGGCTTGAAATCATAAAATAATCACTCTTTATGCCATTAGATCAATTAAAAATTCCTCTACTTACTTTTCCACAGTGTTGAGCTTGTCAGACATGCATGCTTGAGATCAAATATCTCGGATTGATAAACAAGTACTCAATGTAACAGAGTGGATGGAAAGGTCTCAAATGATCACTGCATGAAATCAACTATTTCTCTGTGAGTTCGGATAATCACAATCGACAAAATTTTTCTTGGGGCAACGCTCGACGAGATATATAGACGGTGATGTAATAGATCCTTCCAATGGACAAGAAGCCTTCATTAATGTTACAATGCGGTTCCAATGGTCCAATGGTGATCTTTCGAGGCCATAACTACTTTCTATCCATGTGGGAGCATCGGTCTAACAGTCATAATGCCTCCAACAGTTATATAGATCCACCATGGCGAATTGCCAATCTAAGTTGTTCTGATATTCCAACGAAGTTCAAATTCTGGAGACTTCCCTTCTGCGAAGTTCTTTCCGAAGCTTCATGCAATTTTTCTAGATTTTATTTCTTCTTACTGAGTTTTCTAGCCTTCTTCCTTGTGATCTGCATTAATGGGTTCCTCTTCCCATTGTGATTCTTATCTCCTCTTGGCATAGTAACTTCGCGTTGTTGATGGTCTTTCATGGGGTTCAAAGCCAATACTTCTTCTCTAATAGGTTCTTTACTCTCTTGTACAGACAGATGCTTCAAGTCTTCTTGTGTTCTTTGAACTTCAACATCCATATCTCTGGTCCTCAGTAGCTTCGACTGGTCTTCTTATTCTTTCAATAAGTATGCTATTCTCCTAGTCATGAAATATTTTAATTTTTTTTTTTTTCTGTTCTATAGCTTTTTCTTCTTTTTTATGGATCTGATCTTTCTCAATCCAGGGTTTTCGTAATAGCATAGAAAATGTGGCATTGTTCTCAATGAATTTAACAACCTCAAATTATTCCTTTGTCGAAGTTCCATGAGCACGCATAGAGGTCTCGGTAAGCCTTCCACATAGGGTGATCAATTTTCCTCTAAATAATCCTATTCCTCCCAATGAAGGAACCATAACAGGCCTTCCCAAAATTTCCCAGGTACTTTCTGTCATGATATTCACCTTTTTTTTCTCATCTAGAACAAAGTCTATGTTGAAGTCTCCTATTCTTGCTTCTATAAACTCTTTTTCTTTGAATATCTCTGATAAGTTGATATCTATGTGATTATTCAGGGTTTCTTTCATTTGTAGCAATACATTCTTTGATTCTTTCTGGGGTTCTATCGTATTATTAGTTTGTTGGTAATCCTCGAGGTTTTCTTGGCTCATATTCATTCTCTCAACTTTAGCAATCATTCTAGGGCAATTGAAAACTTCATGGTCCATAGATTTACAACAAAGATAAGTAGATATTCTATCAGGGAAATCCTTAGCAAGATGGCCTGGTCTTCTGCAACTATAACAAAGAGTTAATCCTCTCTTTTTCTTAAATGATGCCCATCCTTTCATGTACTGCGCACTAGGTTCGTAGTAACTAACCCACAAAAAATTCTTTCTAGGATCCTGCATCCATCTATCAGTCCAGACATTCTTTCTATGCATAGGAATACCATATTTCTCATTATTTATATTAGATCTACTCATATCAAATCTTCTTTTTTCCAGTTGTGCCCTAGTTTTCAGAATAGGACAAAATTTATCAAACATACCTAGATACTATTAAACCTTGCTACCCTAAAATTTATTGGGGGAAGGAGTAAGGTGTTAAACCTACTATTAGTTAACTATTTAACTAGGTACTAACCCATCGTTTAATTAAATCGTGTTGTTTAGTAGTGTTGTACATTTTCCTTCTATTTTAGTAAGAGTGATAGAACTTAATAAATTTTTATGGCTGCCACTACGTACTCCATAACCAGACACTCTTTTTAAATTAAGAACCCTCATATTAACAATGTTTACAGTTTCAACCTAACAGTTTATTGCTTTATTATGGATGTGGTGATTGCAAGTGTGAATAAAAAAACCATCGTACCCATTATTTTATTGTGATTATAACCTCCTTATAATAGTTCAAATGACTAATAGTTTTAATAATTTTTTATGAATTTTGCTTTAGTTTAAAAGTTTCATTTTAATGGTGATTATAGAAGTTACATAACGGTTAACTAAGACTAACAGTTATAATAGTTTGGCATCAACTCTAGATGGTCCCATTGTAATTGTGCTTAAGATAGTTATATAACAATTCAATTATAGTAACAGTATAATAGTTGAATAGTTCTGCATCAACTTTAATGGTTTAGTTCAAATGTGATATAACAGTTTTAATATAAATTAATTATGAATATGGAATTTATCCCTTATAATCGTTTAAGTGCTTGTGCAGTTTTAATAGTTAAATGGTGATCGTAGCGATTTGGCAGTGATGCAATAAAAAAAGTGAATGTGTATTGAACGAAATGAATAAATTGGATATATAACAGTTTTAGTGGTTAAAAAATGATTATGGTAATTATATCTTTATAGCTTAAATCATCTCTTTTTACAACCATTAAAATAATTTTGTTATGGTTATGGCATTTAGTCCTTCAATAGTTTAACAAACTGCTTTTGCATCAGATTAATGGTTAATGATGATCATTGCATTTATTGTTTATAATAGTTGAATTTCCTTTACATCAGGGAACTAATTAAGGACATGCAAGATTCTTTAGTGTCGTCAATGGAATCCTCAGAAAAATTGTATTTATTAATCATAAGTTGTTTTATTCTTTATGATGTTTAAAGGGTTGTCTTATTCTAAAGGAAGGCAGGGAAGTACTTTCATAAGTTTTCATAGTAGCTGAGGTTGGATGCTTGAGCTTGAATAGTCCTATAATGGTAAAATGTTATTAAGACACTTCTAGATGGAAGCAATTCAACCTTATTGTGTGTATATTTCATTGTGCCTTGCTTTTCTTGATTGAATAGAGTGCTTTCATTATAGTTTTCATTTAATGTGTGACAGTGCTAGTTGGTTTCAAGTAACGTTGGATTTTGTGTTTGATTGAGGGTGAGAGTCTTTTTACGTTGCACTTGGGTTCCTAGCACGCTTGTCACAATGTAGTGACGTGATTCCTTGAATTAGGATCATTTCACGTGTTGATCGATAAGTGCATATGATGCATGGCTTGGGTCAAGCGATTCCCGTTGAGGGTGTTGTTGTTCATTGTAATTGATGTTTGTACTTCTTTCTGTAACATTTTAATGTGATTGGTTTCTTCCTCACTAGGAAGGTTCTAATTACTTGTGTCATTGATGCTGCTTGCGTTGGGTTGATATGATGATTGTCCTTAGCTTAGTAGGCTTGGTCTGCTTGTGTTGGGCGAGATGTAGACACCTCCTTGTTCCTCAGAACAGTCGTCAGCCTTGAGACCTTAAATGGTCAAAATAGATGGGAACATAGGCTTGAAATTTGCTTATGTGTCCTGGAGGTCCTAACCATTGCAGGGTATGACAGGTGGGTAGTCGTTTTTATTCTTCATCTGAATGAAGGTTGTATGTTGCTTCCAGATGCATGTTGTGCTAGTATGCTATGTTGTTATTTTTTTAGGTTGTGTGAATTGTGTATTTTTTGTCCATCGTCATGTTGCGATGTTTTGAGTGTATTGTCATTATTACTTTCTAGCTTACAATAAAAACAAAAAATGTACCGGTTATGCGAGGCTTGTCGTTGTAACGACGGGGTTCATTACAATTTCCAACACCAAACATTATTTTAAATAAAATTTTAGTCATTATATATATTTTTAAATAAAATAATTATAATGATAACATTTTGCACCAATTCAAAATAATAAGAGTTATCATAAATATTTTTTCTTTTTGTTGAATTTGAAATGGAGGATTCAATTTCTAATCTTGAATTAGCTTATTGAGTATTTGATGATCCATTAGTGGGTCTCCCTACCAACTCTTTTGGGTACCATCCTTCCCTAAAGACCCCTAGGAATAATGGGGTCATAAGGAATACTATCTCACTAGCAAGATGTTGTAACATCTCGCTCTGGTGCACTGAGAAAACTTATTCTTTGAGGACACTTGCTTGCAAGTGATCCAGACTTTTATGATATTAAAACATGTGTCCTTAATTATGATGCGTTATGATAGATGACATGATGTTTATTGCATTGACATAGACAGGTTCTATTGACTCGGTTTTATTGAGTGTGCAGGGTTTTGGACCTAGAGGATGCAGAGGCATCGATGGAACCCCTTGGACTCTGGATCGAGTCAGGGAGTGTGCTATTGGGGTTTGATGGTTTTACTGTGATTTTAGTACATTTGATTAGATGATATGATGTGGACATGTTCTGAAATGATTGTTGATGATGCAGGTTGACGATAGCTTGTCGACCAGACTCACATATGGAGTAAAGGGGCCACACACAATTAACAGCGAGGTTGAGGGAGAGGTGTGGACAACAGCCCTGCCACAACCTACTAGCACTCCCGCCGTGGCTTGAACCGTAGGTTAACGATTACCTAGTTTGAGAGGATCCATGATGCCGTGAGGACAGACTGCAACAGTCGCTCACGATGACTCTAAGGGGCGCGCAATAAGGCAGGGGCCTTATTATTTAGAAGCCCTTAGTCTCCCACAAATTCACCTGGCAGAGTGTTGACTCTGGGGGTTATTGATGTCTACGAATTAGTCAAGTGGCGAGTGGCACCCTTGGATCACGTGGTGCATCCTGAAGGGAACATCACGCAAAAGAAACACAAGAGGCGAGTGGCACCCTTGGAGCATGTGGTGCATCTTGAAGGGCACGTCATGCAAAAGAAGCACTAGATTTGAGTGGCACCCTTGGAGCACGTAGTGCATCCTGAAGGGCATGTCGCGTTTGAACCTTCTAATTTTAGGGAAAGTATTTAAAACCTGTAAGAGAATCTAAGAACACCTAGGAGTAAAAATAGGAGCAACTCTAGGTGGGTGAGGGAAATAACACATTTTAATAAATTAAAAAAAATAGTTAATGGAGAAATGTGGGGGATGGATGACACTTGTATGAAGGAAAGTTTTTAGAAGATTTTTATTAAAAATTAATTTAAATGAGATTTAGGGAAAGATGGAAGTTCTAAAACTCTATAAAAGAAATGGAAGAGAAGGAAGAAGGGGATGAGTGGTTAGTGTAACATTACGCTGCCAGATTTGTAACTTGACTGATTACTTGTGGGGAGTTGGGATTTCCCAGCTCGGATAGGAGCGGAAGCTTGGCCTTGCGAGGTGAGTTGGGCGCTAGACATACCATCTGGATATTGTGTGACCCCTTTGCGGCTTGGGGGGAATAAGGGGGAAGCATAGTACCCCTAGCATTGGCTGGGAGGTACCGATGTAGTCTCGACGGTCGGCGAGCAGGATTTGCGCGGAATGCATGGACAACATTCGGAGCAGGCGAACAGGCAAAGGTACGCCCTTCGGTTAAATGATAGACAGTGTAGGATGTATGATTTAAATATGTAGGTGTATTATCAGTGGATGTAAATGGTTTCATTGTGTAGGGAAACCATTCCTCCAACCTACTCGATTTTGGATTAATCTATATGTCCGGGCAATCTCTAGAAATTTTGTGTGAGAAAATTTCTTATGACTGAAATTATATACTTGAATTTTAAGACTGAATTTTTACATGTCTGAATCGATTTCTGGAATTATTAGGTTTAGATTTCTAAGTCTGAATTAACACATCTGAGTCATTGGGTTGAGCGAACACCATAGAAGTATTCACTTACCACCATAACAATACAGGTGCATATGTCTCCATTGCCTCTTGAATGCTTGAATTTATAACTAAAATTATATGTCTGTTCAATTCTTGAAGTTTTATGTCTGAATTTGACTGAATTTTACCCATCTGAAATGCATGTCTTGTTTAGAATTTGCTCGTATCATCCTTGACTGAAATATCCAGGCTAAATTGTAGATATGGTTAGAAATTGCATGTCTGAATGCATCAAATTCTGATTGACTGAAACACATTTTAGGTTGAAACGGGTTGAATTTCTTGAAGTCACGTTATGACTGGTCAACCATGATTAATATGAGTCGGAGGCATGGTTAGGAATTGGGGGGGGTTCGATGTTCTGTTTTTTTTTCAAAAATTATTACGCTTTTACCACAACCTCTGATTCTTCCAACATTCCATCCCTCTAAAGAACGCATCTGGGGAGAAGGCATTTGTCACTTTGGCAACGGATTTTTGACCCTGAGTGCTCGCAACTTGATTTAAAAGCATGGAACGAGACCATTTACATTTTTCCTCTGAACTGTGATTGAAAACCTTTTATTGTCACCATTCTACTGTGTGGAACCATTTGTTTGTCTCTGCCGCTGTAAATAAAAATAAAAACCAACTACCTTCCGCCTCTGCAACCTATATTAGCCTCTCGTACTTCATCTCTGCTTACGATTCAAGGTCACACCACTTCACCTCTGCATACAGTTAAGATGAGTAGCATTGAAGTAATGATAGGCACAGATGGTGCGTTTCATAAGGATTGCTCAACAATTATTCAACTATTAGAATAGCAACGACATTCTACACCTACGCTCATGCATGCTTGAGTAAGATCGCGACCGGGATTCCTCATGCAGATCGCAGGCTGCGCCCTGGTTAATGTATTTATACCTTCGTCAATACGATATGTCCACTATAAACCAATTAAATTATGATTTCCTTCCGAATTTTTTCTTGTGCGATATTTTTATATCACCAATGTTATAAATCGCCTACACAAGGCATGATTTCTCTGCATTACATCCCATATTTTGTATTGCTTTTAGCAACATCTTTGTTGGCAATGCTTCGTTTAACCTTCAAACCTCATCCACCTCGTACATTGTCACCCTACAACTATCAAAATTTATTACCTTTGTCTCTACATGGTGCATTTCGCCTCTCTGCCTTGCTGTTGACACTCTCCCTCGGTGGGCCATATGTTTTGGCTGTCTGGGCCCTTATCTCTGCCAGATGCATCTTTTCCATCATGTGCTCATAATTGGCCCTTGATTTTTGGTAGGCACTCCCATCGCTAATTTTCTAGTTGTTAACATTTATGTTTTCCTTGGCTTCTTGGTCAAACCTTTAGTTCCACGGTTATTTCAAATCTACACTGGTTTAGTAGTGTGTAACGTGTTGTACTGGATACCATTGTTGTAGATTGAGAAGGTAATGTCTTTAATTGTTGTCTTGAACTATGTAAGCGTATTGGTAAAGAAAATAAAAGATAGGGGCTATAAATTTTAGTGTTCTTCCTAACTTGTGAATTAAAAGCTTGATCGCAAGGTTAATGGTAGGGTTTTGGCATTATAAAATAAATTAGAAAATGTGATGACTTGATAAGCCTATCATGGATATAATAGGTAAATGCCATGTTACCGTAATGTATCGAGTAGTAAAATGTAAATGTAGCATAGTGGCAAATAAAACAAGTGTGAATATTATTGTGGATAACCCCTAAGACGTAATGTGATCGAGATTTATTTGCAAGGTTATGATAATATAAAATGAATGTATGCTTGGGGTAATGTTAATGCTAATGTTATTTTGTTTTATGGTAATGATTAACGTAATGTAATGCTTATGGTAAAGTTAATGTTAATGTTATTTTGTTTTATGGTAATGATAATGTAATGAAATGTTTAATGTTAATGTTAATGGTTATGGAACTATTAATGTGGATGTTGTTATCGTTTTATGGCAAAGTTAAGGTAATTGTAATAGATAACATATCAGATGCAATGTGATGGTCATTTTTATAGTTATTGTAAAATAAAATGAAAAAAAGTGGTTGTTATTTTATGGTAGTGAGGATGAAATTAATTATCATTGATAGAAGATAAAATATAATGTCCTGAACTAAGTCCAATAAGTTATAATGATTTAGTAAATGAGAGTTTGCAATTAATTGAAAATGCCTTATTAATGGGAATGGCATTTAATTGGATTTGCTATTAATAGGATTTGCAATTAATTGAATTTGCAATTAATTGACTTGCGCTTCCGTAGAAGTCGTGGTTGCTCTTTTAATTATTGTTGTGCTTGGTTGTATTAATTTCGTTGCTTGGTCTGCTTGTGTTGGGTGGGATGCAAGCACCTCCATGTTCCTCAGAACAGTCGCCATCCTTGAGACTTTAAATGGTTAAAAACGATGGAAACATGGGCTTGAGCATTACTTATGTGTCTTGGAGGTCCTAACCATTGCAGGGTAGGATGGATGGGTAGTCAGTCTTACTTATTGTCGATTGATCGTCATTTAATGCATGCAGTTACTTGTTGTGCATATTATGTCGTCTTGTTGTGTTCATCGTGGTTTGTGTCTTGTTCATCGTTGGGTGGCGGCGCAGAGTTGAATGTGTTTGTTTCCCTTGTACACATGTGCACACACTTTAAAAAAAATAAAAAAATAAAAAAATTGCACTTGTTATAAGATGTTTGTCGTCATAACAAGGAGGATCATTACATATGGTATCAGAGCGGGGTTCGACCCACGACTTGGGATCGCTACGGATTTAGTTGACATGATTTGATCATACTGTTGCTAATCGAGCTGATTGTGTGTGTGCAGGTAATCATGGTTAGAGGACACTATGGAGGCAAACGACGGGGTGCTAGGGGAGGGGGTGCAACGCCTCCAGTATCATCCCCACCTGAGGGGTCTAACCCCCAGGGAGACGAGCAGGTTCTCGGACAGGAGCAGATAGCAGTTGGAGATTTTGTTGGGATGATGAGATCTTTTCAGCGCATGTTTGAGGCACTGATTAGCCGTTTGGACAGAGATGAGGCTAGGGCATCGACACCTGCTGAGGTTCGCTACGCGCACCGACCGTTACTGGTATCATTCATCGTGAACTCGAGAAAGTCAAATTTCCTGAGTTATTTGGTGCCCCAAATGGTGCAGTCGCCGAGGCATGGTTGGAGAACATGGTGATGTGCTTCACACTTCACGATTATACCTCCAACATGAAGGTCTACATGGCGGTATTTCAACTGAAGGGGAGTGCCCTTCTATGGTGGAAGATGCTCCTACCACAGCTGAACATGGCCGTTGAAGACATGTCATGGGAACTGTTCGAGGAACAGTTCCAAGAGAGGTACCTTTCAGAGGAATTCATTGAGCATCAGCTCAATGAGTTCAATGCCTTACGACAGGGAGGTCGTACAGTGCCCGAGTATGAGGCAAATTTTATGGAGCTGCTCCGGTATGCTCTGCACCTTAACACGGAGAAAATTAAGGTCAACATGTTCGTGTTTGGCCTTAACGGTAGCCTGCATGAGAAGGTTAGGATTTTTATGCCTCAAACCTTGCACGATGTCGTCTAGAAGGCCCTCATAGCCGAGGAAGAACTTATTAGTGGAGGTCAGACCAGGAGTCCAGCGAGACTAGCAGGGCAGGGTTCATCTAGAACATCGCAGCACCAGACACCAGCGAGACATACGTCGAGATATCATGGCTTCCAGAGGGGATCCACTTTCACTACACCCCGGCAACCATCGCCTCAGCAGTGGACACCTTATCGGGAACCACAACATCAGCAACAACGTCGCCCACAATAGAAACAGTTTAGGCATGTTCAACAGAACAGACTAGGGTTCCAGGCTGGTGGGTCGTCCTCTTCTACTTCAGGTACCAGGAATACTGGGCCGAAGAAGGGGTGTTGGACATGTGGGGAGCCACACTACCAATGCGACTGTCCTATGGAGAGGACCAGAGCATCCAAATCAGTCGAACCCACTACAGTGGGAGATATGGGCAAGGCCCATTAGATTCATGCAGCGGTGAATAACTGCCAGGTAGAGCACCAGTTGACTTTGCTCGAGATGATAGGTATCGTCACTGACCAGACCCTTAGTATTTTGATAGATCCCGGTGCTACCGACAGTTTCATTTCTGATGCAGCGCTAAAATGGATTAAGGTAAAGGCAGTCGAACAAGATGAGTTTAGCTTCGTGGAGATGGCCTCAAAAGCCAAACAGAAGGTTGGAGGAAAGGTTACAGGCTGTGTTCTTAACCTGGGAGAGTTTTTCACGAGAGCCAACCTATACATCATGATATTAGGATCTTATGATGTCGTGATTTGTATGGATTGGTTGGAATCGCATGAAGTGATACTCAACTGTAATATGAAACGATTGAGCTTGGTCGATGACGAAGGACAGAGACGCGTGATTGTAGGATGGAACTAGGGAGTTTCCCTGAGGTTCGTCTCTTCCTTACAGTTACAAAAGAGAATGCGCAAGGGGTGCAAGCTTTATGCAATCCTTGCACGAAACGAGAAGGGAGTAGTGGAAGGTCTAGAACACCTTCCAGTGGTGAGAGAGTTTGCGGACGTGTTTTCAGAGGAGTTACCTGGGATTCCGTTGGAGAGGGAATTGGAGTTTACCATAGACCTAAAACCAGGGACTGAACCGATAGCAATAATTCCTTATCGGATGTCGGCCCCGTAGTTACAAGAGTTAAAAATGCAACTAAAGGAGTTTTTGGACCTGGGAATGATACATCCTAGCGTGTCACCATGGGGTGCACCGGTTATTTTCATACGAAAGAAGGATAGATCATGGAGGCTTTGCATTGACTACCATCAATTGAACAAGGCCACGATAAAAAATTAGTATTCCTTGCTGAGAATTGATTATCTGTTTGATCAAATCAAGGGTGCGACAGTGTTCTCCAAGATAGATTTGCAATCAGGGTATCACCAGTTATGGATCAAGGAGGATGACGTCCCTAAGACTACCTTTAAGACGAGATTTGGACATTACGAGTTTACTGTTTTACCATTTGGACTGACAAATTCCCTAGGGGTATTTATGAGTTTGATGAACGGGGTGTTCCGTGAGTACTTGGACAAGTTCGTCCAAGTGTTCATTGATGATATTTTGATATACTCTCAGACTACGAAGGAGCATGACGAGCACTTGCACTTGGTATTACAGTGTTTGCGAGAGCACAAATTGTATGGGAAATTGTCCAAATACTCTTTTTATCAATTGAGGATTCACTACTTAGGGCATGTCATCTCCGACGAAGGTATCTCCATGGATCCAACCAAGGTCGAGGCTATTATGGAATGGCCTACGCCAACGAATGTCATGAAAGTGCATAGCTTTATGGGTTTAGCAGGATACTATTGATGGTTTGTCGAGGGATTTTCGATGATAGCAAATCCGATCACAGAATTGCAGAAGAAAAACAAGAAGTTTGTTTGGACCGAGAAATGCAAGGAAGCATTTCGGAGGCTTAAGGAGTTGTTAACAACAATGCCGATACTAAAGGTCCTTGACATGGACACGAACTTCTTGGTATGCACAGACGCATCCAAGGAAGGTTTAGGCGGAGTCTTTATGCAAGATGGAAGAGTGATTGCTTACATTTCGAGGAAACTAAGAAGGCATGAGGAGAGCTATGCGACGCATGATTTGGAGTTATTAGCCATCATATATGCCTTGAAGTTTTGGAGACACTACCTTGTTGGATGAAAATTAGAATTAAAGACTGACTATTGTGGACTACAACACATTTTTACGCAAAGCGACCTAAACGCGCGGCAACAATGTTGGTCGGAATTTCTTAGTGAGTACGACTTTGAGATTACTTACATAAAGGTAACAGTGAACCAAGTGGTGGATGCTTTGAGTCGGAGACCATGCATCTTTTCGGTGTTTCCTCTTCAGACGAATCTACATGAGAATATTCTCACTTTACAGCATGACGATGACTGGTACAAAGCGGTCGAGAGTTTTATCGGACAAAACACAATGATGGTACCACAATATGAGGGATTTTCTTTTGATAGCGATGGGTTATTGAGGTTTAAGGGTCAGATTTATGTACCGCCAAACGACAAGTTGAGGATGTTGATCCTGAGTGAGGCTCATAGAGCATTTTACATGGCGCACTCGGGAGTCACAAAGACGAGGGAAGATCTTAAACCCTTATTCTTCTGGAGGGGAATGAAGGCCAACATAGTTAACTATGTGGCCAGGTGTCTGGAGTGTTAGCAGGTAAAAGATAAACATAGACACCCAACAAGATTACTACAACCACATGCCATTACAGAGTCGAAATGCGAGGTCATTTCAATGGATTTTATTGTTGGATTGCCACTGACAGCAAGGAGACATGACTCGATTTTCGTAGTAGTAGACACTCTGACGAAGAGTGCTGACTTTATTCCTATGCATACGATGTATCAGGCTCCTGACATTGATAGAGTTTTCATCAGTGATATTGTGAGGCTGCATGGCATGCCTAAGAGGATTATATCCGATCGAGGATCGGTGTTTACTGGACGATTTTGGATGAGTTTCCAAGAGGCCTTGTGAACCCAACTTAACTTTAGTACTGCGTATCACCCAGAGACTGAAGGATAGACCGAACGAATGAACCAAACCTTGGAGGACATGTTGCACATGTACGTAATGGACCAACAAAATCATTGGGAAGAATTCTTGCCTCTAGTAGAGTTCACTTACAACAACAATTACCAGAGCACCATTAAAATGGCGCCTTTCCAGTTTCTTTATGGGCGACCGTGTCGGGCGCCCTTGAGTTGGGATCGTCTTGAGGATAGGGTCCTGGTGGGACCAGAAGTGATCCAAGAAATGGAAGAGAAAATGAAAACCATAAGACAAAGGATTAAAGAAGTGCAGGATCGACATAAGAGTTATGCCGATGTGCACCGAGTCGACTGTAGTTACGAGGTCGACGATCGAGTCTTATTGCAAGTTAAACTGCATAAGAGTTCGATCAAGTTTGGAAAGGGATATAAACTCTCTCCTAGGTTCGTGGGACCTTTCGAGATTGTGGAAAGAAAGGGGCCCGTGGCCTATCGACTAGCCTTGCCTAGTTCTTTGAGGCGTATGCACAATGTTTTTCATTTATCTGTTTTGAGACATTATATCAGTGATCCTACACATGTTATTGACATGAGTTCCTTGAAAGTATTGGACGAGGGAGAGCTCACGACTGAGCCAATACGCATATTAGATCATCGTGTTCGACAGTTACGACATTGAATGGTAGATCAGGTCAAGGTCTAGTGGGAAAATGATCAGGGGATCAAATTTTGCTCAATTTTCAAAGTGCTCGGATTGCGACAAAAATAGTGCCATTGCGTCCATCTCGTCTTCCTGATTCTGGCAGTATATTTACTTTCACAAATAGAGTCCGTATGGAGGAGATATCGCGATCTGTCCGCCAGGCCAATCAGGCAAAAATTTGGGGTGTTGACTGTACCTATCCGTACAGTCCGTACAGCCACGTGGAGGGCCGTACCATCTTGCTTACGTGGCAGTTTGATGACGTGGTGTATTTTTATTTGATGGTGGTTGCCCAATAGGGTGTTGACATGTGTCATTTGCAGCGAATAAAGTTTGGACACGTGGCCCAACCATTTGGCGCCATGTGTCACTTTGTGATTTGTTTATATGGTTGTATGTATATATATATATAAATGACATGGGGAGTCCACGGGGTTCGACCCCCGAACCTCCCCCTCTATGTATAACTTTACAAATTCCGCTAACCAATCGGCCGACCCGTGTTCCTTGTTTGGTATTCCAAAACACATATATGTAAAGTTGTGTGCATTGTATTTGGAAAGGGGGGTCGGGTCGGGGCTTAGCCCCGACCCGTGGTTTTCCTTACCAAACATACGACCACACACACACATATATATATATATATATATGCAGCGCAGGTTTAAAATAAAGTTTTATAACATATGTAATATGGTATAACCATGTGTTAAACCATGCGCGCGGTTGTGGTAATATGTTTTGTATTCGCGCGGAAGTTATACAATCCGTTTGCACGGTTTTCAAACGGTCAAACTACTTTTATGCCCAGCCTATGGTCGCATGAGCATATGACCGAATGCCGAGGCGGTTAGGGGATGGAGGCGCCCTAACCATTCTATGGTTTGTACCAGTGCGCGGTTGCATACATGACTTGGTTTTTCCTCTTTAAAGAGCGTGTGTGCTAGGTTTGAAGCACAAGGGTGCGAATTGTAGAACCAGAGACAACAAAGTTGGAGAAGAAGCTTCAAGGAGGCATATCTTTCTCATTTTTCGACTGTTTCAGGTGCCGAAAGAGCCCAGACAGGGGTTTTGGGACGTTGCGGAGCCATTGAAGCAGTCAGTTTGTCATTTTGAGCACTGTAAGACATGTTTTTGAGAATTTTGAGCAATTTAATAATAATGATCCATTGGAAGCTGGACCAAGAGATGTAGCCTGAAGTGGGGTGAACTCCTTTATCAAGTTGTTGTGTTTATGTCTGATGTTCAATGATTTATTATGATTTCTATGTGTATCTTTACATAAATAATCCTTTATTATGTGTTGCAAATTGATCCGGTTGCTTTAAAAACACATAACAATTTCACTTGCAATATTTATTCAAGTTTCAAGTCTTCTTCAATTTTAGATCAAGTTGGTATCAGAGCACTGGTTTTGAAGACTTGATTGTTTTGCAAGTTTTGTTTCTGATGCTCACATGAGGAGAAGGTCAACTTGTGGAGCCAAGTTCTTATCCGACGAGGAGGAAGCAGTTTCATTCACCGCGAGTTGCAGAGAGACATTCACCAAGCATGTCACATGCAGAAGATCATGAACGTGTTCGAGATGAAGAAGGAGACCTCAGGAAAACTGTCATGTAGATGAGAGATATGATGAAAGTCATAATGGAACGAACTGTGATGTCGCAGGGTGAAGGCTCTAACCCTTCAATGCATAAGGGAGGCGGTGGTGACAAGACTCCAGGCAGAGATGGGGGGAATGGTGCTTCTCCACCACCCTCTCCTCCTCCATCATCATATTCTTCTTCTTCTTCAAGTTCGAAACATCTTCCCAATGGGCATGGTAAAACTCCTTCGCAAATTTCGTCATTAAAGCTTGATATAAAATTTGAGTTGCCACTTTATAATGGAGAAGTTAACGCTGAAAAGTTAGATAACTGGATACGTCAAATTGATGTCTATTCTAGAATACAAAAGATTCAAGATAATGAAGCTAAAATTCAGTTATCTTCATTAAGAGTAGATGGTTCAGCACTTGCTTGGTGGGAATCTAAGACACAGGAAGAAATGAAAAAGAATGGAAATTTTTTTCTTTCTTGGAATGATTTCATAATAGCAATTAAAAAACAATTTTATCCATTATCTTATAAACAAAAGGCAACCATGGAATGGTAGAATTTTAAACAAGCAAAGGGATAGAATGTACAAAGTTTCACTCAGGAGTTTAGGAGACGAGCTTTGGTTTTGGGAGTTGATTTGTCTTCACAGGAAACATTGCTCAAATATATTGGTGCTTTGCATAGTTATTTGAGGCAT
>ML800050.1:99421-109683 GCA_009831015.1 Picea engelmannii
CCTTTAGATTTCATCTTTGGGAAAGATATTGCTGTTGATGGGCAGTATGATATTGATCGGGCAGAGAAGTTCATCGAACAAATTCAGTCGATACATTAGGTGGTGCAAGAGCAGTTGGAGAAGAGTCAGGCCAAGTACAAAGCAAGACATGACAAGCATCGTGTTGATCACAGTTTCGAAGTTGGTGATGAAGTGTGGCTTTATATCAGGAAGGAGAGGCTTAAAGGAGAAGGTAAAAAGTTGAAACCAATTCGATATGGTCCCTTCAAAATTGTCGGCAAGATTGGTAACAATGCTTTTCGTTTAGATTTGCCTCCATATATGCAGATGTATGCAGTTGTTAATGTTGAGAATTTGAAGTTGTATGAGCCTCCGTTGATCGATGATCAAGGAGAGCATGTTCAGATTCCTTCTATAGATGATTTTTCGCCAGAGTATCTAACAGAACTACAGGAAGACACCATACTTGACAGGAGGATGCGAACTTCGAAGTGAGGAAATGTGGAGTATTTGCGAGTTGGTCTTAAAGGGACAAATCCAAGCAAGGCCAAGTGGATTGAGGTTGGAAGGGTGAGGGAATTATACCCTCATCTTCACATAGACTGAGATAGTCTTTTGGAGGTCCAAAAGCTTCCCAATGGGGAGATGTGATCAGGGGATCAAATTTTTCTCAATTTTCAAAGTGCTCAGATTGCGACGAAAACAGTGCCATTGCGTCCATCTCGTCTTCCTGATTCCAGCGGTATATTTACTTTCGCAAACGAAGTCCGTATGGAGGAGATATCGCGATCTGTCCGCCAGGCCAAACAGGCAAAAATTTGGGGTGCTGACTGTACCTGTTCGTACAGTCCGTACGACCACGTGGAGGGTCGTACCATCTTGCTGACGTGGCAGTTTGATGACGTGGTGTATTTTTATTTGATGGTGGTTCCCCAATAGGGTGTTGACACGTGTCATTTGCAGTGAATAAAGTTTGGACACGTGGCCCAACCATTTGGTGCCACATGTCACTTTGCGATTGGTTTATATGGTTGTATGTATATATATATAAAATGACATGGGGAGTCCACGGGGTTCGACCCCTGGACCTCCCCCTCTATGTATAACTTTACAAATTCCGCTAACCAATCGGTCGACCCGTGTTCCTTGTTTGGTATTCCAAAACACATATATGTAAAGTTGTGTGCATTGTATTTGGAAAGGGGGGTCGGGCCGGGGCTTAGCCCCAGCCCGTGGTTTTCTTTACCAAACATACGACCACACACACACACACACACACACACACATATATATATATATATGCAGCGCGGGTTTAAAACAAAGTTTTATAACATATGTAATATGGTATAACCGTGTGTTAAACCATGTGCACGGTTGTGGTAATACGTTTTGTATTCACGCGGGAGTTATACAATCCGTTTGCACGGTTTTCAAACGGTCAAACTACTTTTATGCCCAGCCTATGGTCGCATGAGCATATGACCGAATGCCGAGGCGGTTAGGGGCTGGAGGCGCCCTAACCATTCTACGGTTTGTACCGGTGCGCGATTTCATACGGGACTTGGTTTTTCCGCTTTAAAGAGCGTGTGTGCTAGGTTTGAAGCACAAGGGTGCGAATTGTAGAACCAGAGACAACAAAGTTGGAGAAGAAGCTTCAAGGAGGCATATCTTTCTCATTTTTCGACCATTTCAGGTGCCGAAAGAGCCCAAACAGGGGTTTTGGGATGTTGCGGAGCCATTGAAGCAGTCAGTTTGTCATTTTGAGCACTGTAAGACATGTTTTTGAGCACTTTGAGAAATTTAATAATAATGATCCATTGGAAGCTGGACCAGGAGATGTAGCCCGAAGTGGGGTGAACTCCTTTATCAAGTTGTTGTGTTTATCTCTGATGTTCAATGATTTATTATGCTGTCTATGTGTATATTTACATAAGTAATCCTTTATTATGTGTTGCAAATTGATCCGGTTGCTTTAAAAACACATAACAATTTCACTTGCAATATTTATTCAAGTTTCAAGTCTTCTTCAATTTTAGATCAGAAAATTATAGTCTGCACTTGGTAACCTGGGAGTACGCATATGATATGTGCCAACAGTTTCCATTTTTGTTTGATAGATAGACTTATGATACTGTGATACATTTATTTCGGCATTTATACTATGAAACTTCAGGACGAAGTTTAGACCAAGAGGGGGTGTATGTAACATCCTTCTCTGGTGCACTAAGAAAACTTATTCTTTGAGGACACTTTCTCGCAAGTGATCCAGACCTTTATGATATTAAAACATTTGTCCTTAATTATGATGCGTTATGACAGATGACATGATGTTTACTGCATTGACATAGATAGGTGCTATTGACTCGGTTTTACTGAGTGTGCAGGGTTCTGAACCTTAAGGATGCAGAGGCATTGACAGAACCCCTTGGACTTCAGATCGAGTCAGGGAGTGTGTTATTGGGGTTTGATAGTTTTACTGTGATTTTAGTACGTTTGATTAGATGATATGATGTGGACATGTTATGACATGATTTTTGATGATGTAGGCTGATGATAGCTTGTCAACTAGACTCACATATGGATTAAAGGGGCCACACACGATTATCAGAGATGTTGAGGGAGAGGTGTGGACAACAGCCCTGCCACAGCCTACTAGCACTCCCGCCATGGCTCGAACCATAGGTTAACGATTACCTAGTTCGAGGGGATCCATGATGCCGTGAGGGAAGATTGTGATAGTCGCTCACGATCACTCTAAGGGGCACGCAATAAGGTGGGGGAATTATTCCTTAGAAGTTGTTAGTCTCCCATAAGTTCACCTGGCGGAGTGTTGACTCCAGGGGTTATTGATGTCTACCAATCAGTCAAGTGGCGAGTGGCACCCTTGGAGCACATGGTGCATCCTGAAGGGCACGTCACGTAAAAGAAACACAAGAGGTGAGTGGCACCCTTGAAGCACGTGGTGCATCCTGAAGGGCACGTCGTGCAAAAGAAACACTAGAGGCGAGTGGCACCCTTGGAGCACGTAGTGCGTCCTGAAGGGCATGTCGCATTGATGATGATGAAGGGACAAAACTAGATGGCCCTAAGACTGACAACACATTAAGAAATTTTAAAAGAAAACTTCCCTAAATAAATGTCGCCCAGTTCAAAATCTATGTTCTAAGTCTAAAACTTCTCTAGGGGTAAAATTTTGTCTAACCTTAAGAACATTACCCTATAAAAAAATGAAAATAGAAATTAAACTAAAAACCACTTAAGCAATAGTTTTAGTCTTCATAAACTTTTTGGGGTAAAATGAAGAGAGTAAGAATTTAATTCAAATCAGTGGATTAAAATTGTAAAGAAAAATTTAATTGTTTAACTTGTGAAAGTGTAAAAGATATTAAATTCTTAATAAAAAGGAAAAGAGGTTAATTTGCGCAATTGCCATTTTTGGTCTCTAATAAAAAGGGGAAAGAAGGGAATAATAAAAAAAATTAGGAAACTAAGGAATGGAGGAAAAATAATAAGGGAAAGAAGGGAACTTATGGTAAAAATCGAGGTCAACATAGTAAGGAATCGACATTAAAGAACCTTCTAATTTGAACTAAATTAGCAACATCATTTTTAGGGAAAGTATTTAAAACCTGTAAGAGAATCTAGGAACACCTAGGAGTAAAAATAGGAGCAACTCTAGGTGGGTGAGGGAAATAAGACATTTTAATAAATTAAAGAAAATAGTTAATGGAGAAACGTGGGGGATGGATGACACTTGTACGAAGGAAAGTTTTTAGAAGATTTTTATTAAAACTTAATTTAAATGAGATTTAGGGAAAGATGGAAGTTCTAAAACTCTATAAAAGAAAAGGAAAAGAAGGAAGAAGGGGATGAGCGGTTAGCGTAATGTTACGCTGCCGGATTTGTGACTTGACTAATTACTTGTGGAGAGTTGGGATTTCCCAGCTCGGATAGGAGTGGTAGCTCAGCCTTGCGAGGCAAGTTGGGAGCTAGACGTACCATCTGGATATTGTGTGGCCCCTTTGTGGCTCGTGGGGCTAAGGGGTAAGAAAAGTACCCTAACATTGGCTGGGAGGTACTGGTGTAGTCTCGACGGTCGGAGAGAAGGCTATGCGCGGAGCGTGCAGACAACATTCAGAGCAGGCGAACATGCAAAGGTACGCCCTTCCGTTAAATGATAGACATTGTAGGATGTATGATTTAAATCTGTAGGTGTATTATTAGTGGATGTAAATGGTTTCATTATGTAGGGAAATCGTTCCTCCAACCTGCTAGATTTTGGATTAATATATATGTCTGGGCAATCTCCGAAAATTTTGTGTCCGAAAATTTCTTATGACTGAAATTATATGCTTGAATTTTAAGACTGAATTTTAACATGTCTAAATCGATTTCTGGAATTATTAGGTTTAGATTTCTAAGTTTGAATTAACACATCTGAGTCATTGGGTTGAGCGAACACCATAGCAGTATTCACTTACCACCATAACATTTCGGGTGCATATGTCTCTGTTTCCTCTTGAATGCTTGAATTTATAACTAAAATTATATGTCTGTTCAATTCCTGAAGTCTTATGTCTGAATTTGACTGAATTTTACCCATATGAAATGCATGTCTTGTTTAGAATTTGCTTGTATGATCCTTGACTGAAATAGCTTGGCTAAATTGCAGATATGGTTAGAAATTGCATGTCTGAATGCATCAAATTCTGATTGACTAAAACACATTTTAGGTTGAAACGGGTTGAATTTATTGAAGTCGCACTATGACTGGTCAACTGTGCTTAAGATGAGTCGGAGGAACGGTTAGGAATTGGGGGGGGTTCGATGTTCTGTTTTTTTTTCAAAACTTATTACCTTTTACCACAACCTCTGATTCTTCCAGCATTCCATCCCTCTAAAGGACGCATCTAGGGAGAAGGCGTTTGTCACTTTGGCAATGAATTTTTGACCGTGAGTGCTTGCAAATTGATTTAAAAGCATGGAATGAGACCGTTTATGTTTTGCCTCTGAACTGTGATTGAAAACCTTTTATTGTCACCCTGCTACTGTGTGGAACCGTTTGTTTGTCTCTGTCATTGTAAATAAAAATAAAAAACGAGCTACCTTCCACCTCTGCAACCTGTATTAACCTCTCATACTTCGTCTCTATTTACGATTCAAGGTCACACCACTTCACCTTTGCATACAGTTAAGATGAGTAGCATTGAAGTAATGATAGGCATGGATGGTGCATTTCATAAGGATTGCTCAACAGTTATTCAACTATTAGAATAGCAACGGTATTCTACACCTACGCTCATACATGCTTGAGTAAGATTGCGACCGAGATTCCTCACGCAAATCGCAGGCTGTGCCCTGGTTAATGTATTTATAACTTCACCAATACGATATGTCCACTATAAACTAATTAAATTATGATTTCCTTCTGAATTTTTTCTTGTGAGATATTTTTATATCACCAATGTTATAAATCACCTGCATAGGACATGATTTCTCTGCATTATGACCGAGATTTTATATTGCTTTTAGCAACATCTTCATTGAAAATGATTCGTTTAACCTTCAAACCTCATCCACCTCGTACATTGTCACCCTACAACTATCAAACTTTATTACCTTTGCCTCTGCATGGTGCATTTCGCCTCTCTGCCTTGTTGTTGACACTCTCCATTAGTAGGTCGTATGTCTTGGTTGTCTGGGCCCTTATCTCTGCCAAATGCATCTTTTCCAGCATGTGCTCATAATTGGCCTTTGATTTTTGGCAGGCACTGCCAGCGCTAATTTTCTGGTTGTTAACATTTATGTTTTCCTTGGCTTCTTGGTCAAACCTTTAGTTCCACGGTTATTTCAAATCTACACTGGTTTAGTATTGTGTAACGTGTTGTAGTGGATACCATTGTTGTAGCTTGAGAAGGTAATGTCATTAATTATTGTTTTGAACTACGTAAGGGTATTGGTAAAGAAAATAAAATATACGGGGTGTAAATTTTAGTGTTCTTCCTAACTTGTGAATTAAAAGCTTGATCGCAAGGTTAATGGTAGGGTTTTGGCAATATAAAATAAATTAGAAAATGCGATTACTTGATAAGCCTATGGTGGATATAATAGGTAAATGCCATGTTACCGTAATGTATCGAGTAGTAAAATGTAAATGTAGTGTAGTGGCAAATAAAACAAGTGTGAATATTATTGTGGATAACCCCTAAGACGTAATGTGATCGAGATTTATTTGCAAGCTTATGATAATATAAAATGAATGTATGCTTGTGGTAATGTTAATGCTAATGATATTTTGTTTTATGGTAATGATTAACGTAATGTAATGCTTAATGTTAATGCTTATGGTAAAGTTAATGTTAATGTTATTTTGTTTTATGGTAATGATAATGTAATGAGACATTTAATGTTAATGCTAAGGGTTATGGAATTGTAAATGTGGATGTTGTTATCGTTTTATGGTAAAGTTAAGGTAATTGTTATAGATAACATATCAGATGTAATGTGATGGTCATTTTTGTAGTTATTGTAAAATAAAATGAAAAAAAATGGTTGTTATTTTATGGTAGTGAGGATGAAATTAATTATCATTGATAGTAGATAAAATATAATGTCCTGACCTAAGTCCAATAAGTTATTATGATTTAGTAAATGGGAATTTTCAATTAATTGAAAATTCCTTATTAATGGGAATGACATTTAATTAGATTTTCTATTAATAGGATTTGCAATTAATTGAATTTGCAATTAATTGACTTGCGCTTCCATAGAAGATGCGGTTGCTCATTTAATTATTGTTGTGCTTGGTTGTATTAATTTCGTTGCTTGGTCTTCTTGTGTCGAGCGGGATGTAGACACCTCCATGTTCCTTAGAACAGTCGCCATCCCTGAGACCTTAAATGGTTAAAATTGATGGGAACCTGGGATTGAGCATTGCTTATGTGTCTTGGAGGTCTTAAAAATTGCAGGGTAGGATGGATGGGTAGTCAGTCTTACTTATTGTCAATTGATCTTCGTTAAATGCATGCAGTTACTTGTTGTGCATCTTATGTCATCTTTTTGTGTTTGTCGTGGTTTGCATCTTGTTCGTCATCGAGTGGCGATGGAAAGTCGAATGTGTTTGTTTCCCTTGTACACGCGCACACACACTTTAAAAAAAATAAAAAAATAAAAAATTGCACTTGTTATAAGAGGTTTGGCATCGTAACGAGGAGGATCGTTACAGATGTTAATATTTATAAGAATCCCCACCTCTCAACAAAATTCAATAGACCAAACTCTCAATAAATACCAATGAAAATTTATTTTAACATTAAGGTGTATGAAAGTTCTTTCCTCTTAGTCCAAGTTCTATTTTTATAGATTTTGTTTCCAATGCCACTTGTCTAATATTTGCAAAAATATATTTTATTAAATTATTTTTTTCCTAATATTCAACCATCCATGTGTCACTCATATGCATAAATTCACATACAATTATCTATTTAAAATTATAAACTATTGAATTACCCTCACCCAACTCCCACATTTTTGTATTTTCTCTCATGGGTGTTGCACATGGAGTTACTAGTCTAACTTATTTATTAATTTACATTAACTTCTTTCACCCCACTTTTATTTTCTGACTCTTCAATTTGAATTTGAATTCTTGTTTCTATATCTGTACTTGACTTAAGGAGACACTAATAATTACTTTTTGTTAATTAATAATTAACTTATTTTAATTTCATGCACATTTTCCTAATTGTAATTGTTGTTCTTAATATTTTTAGTTAACTAAATTATCTTCCTTGTTATTATATACAAGATGATCCCAAATATTGATTGATGTCATTATCATTTAATTTATTTTCCCCTTTAGTAATATGCATAGACTATATAATTATTTTTTTTCTTCTTATTTATTAAAATGCATGTTAAAGTAATTTTCTTTGATACTTTTCAATTTAGCTTTCTTTCCATACTAGCACTTAACCATTCATATATGTTATAAAGGGTACCATATATCTCATGCCCTTCAAGAACTACTTAATTGTATTTTCAAGTGTCCAATAATTTGCATGCCCTTAAAGTATCCAACTTTTCTTATTGGAAAAGTGGTGTAACAGTAGAAACTCTATTAATTAATCTTTGTTTCTCTTCGTTGAGATTTTAATGGTTATTGAAGAATAAGGTTATCACCTTATTGCATGACCCTCATCTAATAGTTGTGAGTGACCAAGTTTGCAACCTTCTCTCATGACAACATGTAACCTTGGAGTAAAAACACCCCTATATTTTCCCAGTGAGGTGAAAATCACCATTTCCAAGTTCCGGTTCCTTACGTCAAAAACATTCTTAATCCTTTTTCTTGAGATTGGATCTATACAATGTTGACTTAGATTCTTGGTTTTTTGCTACTACTTTCTTTTTAAAGGCTTTCCAACATATTTATAATTTGTCTAGTCTTCTTTGTTTTTCTTAGTTTTTTTTTCCTCCAACTTAATTCATTTTGGATTATTTATAGTTGAAGAAACCCCACTACAATGATTTATTCTTTATGTAAAGACTTTAATTTAATAATTTAATAATATAATTTACTAAGAAAATTTTAATAATATGCATTGACTAACAAAATAAATTAATAAAATTCAAATATACAGTTTAATAAAAACACATGATAATAACATTAATACTAATAAAAAATATTTTATTTATTTTATAAATATTTTAATAAAAATAAATCCTCTAAATTATATTATTAAATAAAAATATATTTTGATAGATGCAAAAATCCCATTTTCGAAAAACAAATAAACAAACTATTCATTTATTCCATGAAAATGGACCAATTCATCCATCCATGTATTTGTCTTGTACAACTCCTATTTCATAATCTTTACACACGATGGATTAAATATTAGGAAGAATATGTATTTATTATATAGGGAACATAGGGAAAAATACCCCTCGTCTCTTCATACGAAGATATTGCCCAACATTCCCTTTCACTCTATTGATAGCATTTCTTTTCACTGTATTGATTATTTTGATTATGATTATATTTGTTATAAACTATATTTTATGACTATTATTATTTATGGTAATTATTATATGTTTATTGTAATGGATTTTTTTAAACATATTTTTATGACTATAATTATTTACGGTAATTATTATATATTTATTATAATGATTTTTTTTTAAACATATTGTAAATCATTATGTTTAACACTTATAATATGAACTTTAGCTCTGTAACCGCGGGCTCAATGGGTGTAATCATGGTGAAGACCTCATTATAACACTGTGATGATGAATCCTTTCATGATTAGGAGATGATTCATTTCACATCCAATTTCTCGTTTGTTTTTTTTTAACTTACCATATGATCATGTTTGGTTGCCTGTCCCACATGGATATTCATGGAGAATAACCCATCATTGTACGATGAGGATTTTTTTTTCCACATTAAAAACTAGTTTCAATGTTATTCATTAAGAATCAAATGAAACTTTTCACTATATAGAATCATATATATAGTCATAAGACATGACTTATTCTATCATAATGTAACATCCTGCTCTGGCGCACTTACCAAACTTATTCTTTGAAGACACTTGCTTACAAGTGATCTGGATTTTTATGATGATAAAACCTTTTCCTTCATTATGATGCGTTAAGTTATATGACAGGATGTTGTTACAACTTTGATGTAGACAGGTGCTGCTGACTCAGTTTCATTGAGTGTGTAGGGTTTCAGACCTTGAGGATGCAGAGGCATCGGTGGAACTCCCTTGGACTCCGGATTGAGTCAGGGAGTGGGCTATTTGAGTTGTTTCATTTACGGTGATATTGTTTTGTTTTGATGATATGCTATTGATTTTATGATATGTGTTGACATGATCTGACATGATGATTGATGATGCAGGCTGACGATAGCTTGTCGACCAGACTCACATATGGAGTAAAGGGGCCACACACGAGTTCCAGAGAGATTGAGGGAGAGGGGTGGAAAACAGCCCTGCCACAGCCTACTAGCACTCCCGCTATGGCTCGAACTGTAGGTTAACGATTACCTAGTTCGAGAGGATCCACGATGCCGTGAGGGCAGACTGCGACAATCGCTCATGATGATTATAAGGGGCACGCAATAAGGCGGGGGCCTTATTCCTTAGAGCCCTTAGTCTCCCACAAGTTCACCTGGCGGAGTGTTGACTCCAGGGGTTATAGAGTCTACCAATCCGTCAAGTCAGCGAGTGGCACCCTTGGAGCACGTGGTG
>ML800050.1:119894-181017 GCA_009831015.1 Picea engelmannii
AATATTTCTCATTTGATATGACTTCCCCACTAAAATCATATAGATTGATTGAGTTTCCACTCCTTTCTTCTGTAGTTTCCTATTTGATTTCTCCAACTTCTTTACGTCTATTTCCTAGTCAATGTTAGTACCAACTAATTTCCATATAAAATTAATGAATTTCCACAATTTTCTCAACTTGATATGAATTCACCACTAAATTCCATATGAAATGAATGACTTTCCACACCTTTCTTATGTAATGCCATGATCCTTTCTCCAACTTCTTTACATATTTTTCCTAATCCATACTAATACCAATAAATTTCCATAAGAATTTACCACTAAATTACATATGAAATGAATGACTTTCCACACCTTTATTCTATAATGCCCCAATCCATTTATCCAAACTTCTTTACGTCTATTTCCTAATCAACCACTAATACCAATCATTCGACACATATCACATCGATATGACTTTACCACTATATTTCATATACAATAAATGAGCTTCCACTTTTCTTCAACAATATATTTTGGACAACAACCTACCAACCAATATATACAATTTAGAGTAGTCTAAACATTCTACTTTTTAAACATTTTCCACACACATTTTTCCCATCAGTTTTGTTCAAAATCCTGCCAAAATTTTAGAAAAATTATCCGAATTGTCCATATCAGTAGTTGAGATTGTACAACCCATATGAAATAATCATTTTTCAGAGTTCTAAGACATTTATACATTCAAAAATACAATTTAATCAATGTAAAAATGCAATTTTACAAACAATAACATAACCAAATTCCAATAATAATTATCACTCCAAAACATAAAATGTTTAAACTTCTCCTCTGAATATCATTGATGTATGATACATGAAAGAAGTTGTACAAATTCATTAACTTTATCTTAAACCTTCATTAAATTTAGTTGGTGGGTTGTCCAAAATATGACAACTTTCTACATATATATTTTCTAATCAATACTAAAGTTAATTTGTTTGCACAGTTTTCTATCCAATATGTCCCATTTAGTATGACTTTCCTAATATAAAGACAAAGTTACTTCACTTATTCCAATACAATTCACCAATGATATTCGAACTAGTATTGATCATTTTCCGTAGCTTGCTTCACACTTGTGCACCAATGAATACAACGATTTCTCCCATCTTTTTCATATTGTGAATACAATGAATTTTCAACTTACTCTTCAATATGAGAGCTGCAACATTTATATGTGTTTGCAAAGAACGGGAAATCACAATCCATTAAATGGAGAAAGGTGTTTTGTCGATGATGATGCTCGTGTGCTTTGTTGATGATGATGCTCATGTGCTTTCTGTGCCTGGAAACTACAATAGAATTGGATAATGTTAGTGAGGCAACTACAATAGCATTGGATATTGTTAGTTATTCAATGAATGCATATCGTTCCTCACATATTATCTGGTCTATACCATGATAATCTATATGACCGCGTAAGGGGTCGAAGTTAGTCTCTTCAACCCCATGATTTTGTTTTGAACAAAGATGATAGATTGGATGGATGGCCCATCTCTTTAAGCCACATTGAATTGGTTTTTTTACAGTGGCAAAGTTAGATTGCCTGGGCGAATTACCCTATGCATAAGTTGGGTCTAAATGGTGATTGTGGGTTGTATGTTTAATTGCCAATTGAGGTGTGGCATTTCGGTCTTGATTATTTTGGTTACTGTCATATATGTTCAACAAATGTCATTGCATTTAAATGATGGGCCCGATTGCAGTGATAGTGACTTCATTATTAATTTGAAAACATGATTTTTGAGTATTATGGTGGATTGAAGAAATGCATGGGCAATGATTGATTTTGATAGTTATAGATTGGAAATGGGTATTGCTCGTAAATTGTTATAAAATGCAAAGTATGTGAATGAAGGGAACAAAACCTCTTACAAATTGTGTGGAATACATACTTTCTTGTGATGGCACTATGTTGGATATTTGATTATGAACGATGAACTAGTTAAATACACAAAAAATAGTATTTAGTCAATTGATTGATGGTTGATGCATCTCCTTTCACAGAATGTTTTGTGGATCACTTAATTAATTTCATGAACAATAATATTCATTCTTCCCTTCCATTATTTCACTTTCTATTAATTAAAAACCCCATGACCTCCCATATTCATTTTTCACTCCTTGTTTTGAAATTGATTAGAGTCAATAGAATTTATGTGTTAAAGTGGATGAAAGTGGCAGTCTTGTGTGGATTGCAGTGAGGTTTGATTGGTTTTGTTTACAATTGATTGTTGTTGTCATTGAGCAGTGAACATGTCTTATCCCCTTTCATTATATCATATTTTCTCTCAATACAAACCCCTCACATATCCCAGAACCCTTTTTCACCCCCCCCCCGCTCATTGATTAACTAGAAAACAATTTGTATGGATTGGATTGCATGAGTCTGATACATTTTTGAGCCAAATATATTTCATATTTTTAAGATTTGTCATGTATGGTTATTCAAAATACTATTTTCTAATCGATCACGCATGCAAGATGAGTTTTTTCATTCAAGGTAGCCATGGCTGAGGAAACAAAGGTAGAGGTAACTGGAATCGAGGCCCAAGAAGGCTCAGGTTCTCCATACATTTTGACATTGATTCACAATAGCTTGGACAATTGTTTCATGCCAGATTCTTCAATTGGATTGGGTAGGGAATAGTCCAACCTAGGCCTGAAAGGCCTCCTTTGAAATCCCCACAAGCACCTGGTATCCCTGTACCTCCTCATGTCTCATTACAACCCAAGGTCCTTGGAAATGATGGATGACAGGAGATTGTCCACCCAACAGTCTCCCAACATCCTCGTTGACCCAACTTATATTTACCTTCTCCTCCAGCGATTAACCCGATTGCCCATGTTTTCCCTGATCACTCACCAATGCAATGCTCCCATGCTAGCAAGAGATTGAAAACTGAGATGCACCATGCCATTGAGAAAGAAAAATTCATTGTTGCCCCCTCCTCACCTTCCAATGTCTTTGACAAATTTGTGTCTTCTCGGATGCATTTGAGGGACGATTGTTCCCACGTAATCAGCGAGATTAGGCCTAAAGGATCTGCACATCCAAAGGAAAATTTAGGAAAATCAAGAGGTGACAACAACAACCAAGGAAGGGTTGCATCAGAGACTGAGAAATATGGATTTTGATATTTTATTATATCTATTGCTTTATGACAGTTGACTCATGGATCTTTGGACATCATGTTTATTTTTGGATATATGAGTATTATTTTGAAATAATTTCAAATTTCATGAGTTTAAATTACCAAAAGTGAATATGTTTATGGGAGACACAAGGAGGTGTGTTTTTCTCAAATAATGGTTATGTTATGATTGATATGATTGTTATGAAATAAAGGGAGTCACAAGGGGTACCACCTACTAGTTATTATTTAATTATAACCCTTAATTATAATTATTACTCTTCCCCCTAACTAAATTTAATTGAGTATTTTAATTAAATTAACTAATGAGTTGGTTCAACTACTTAAACCAAATCTAATTTGTTAAAACCAAGAAGAAAGGGAGGAACAAAGTGGGATAGAAGAAGAAGCATGCTAAGGTTTTCTCTTTGAGTTTATGTTGAGATAGTTCAGTTTTCATCACTCATATATTCATCAAAGCCTAATTCTCTTTTTTGATAGAAGGGGCTGAATCAAATCATTCAGACACTTGTTTATCAGAGGTGTTAATCTATCTTTGATAGTCTGTGTAGACTTATCTATTTCTGAATTAATTGTCATGACTGATAAAGGCTATTGTGTAGAGTCGAGTGGGAAACAATCTGTGGCAAGTTGATCCAACTTTTAGAGTTCAGTTTTGGTTTTTGTCAGAGGTCCTTTTGTATGTTCCATCGAGGATGTCTAAGTTTGACTTTGGTCCAAGATTTCTATATGAGATTTTGTAAAGAAAATGAGTCTTTGGTGAATTGGAATGAAATAAAGGATTGAATTATGTCTCATCTGTCTTGATTATCATCGTGGTGTATTTAATTTTTCTCTTACATTTATTTTAGCAACTATTATATTCAAAAAATTACATAAAAAGTGAATTTCCAACAAGCCTTTTGTTGATAAAAGACTAGCCTAAGAACTCATAATTAATACTTGTGAGTTAGGATGTTATTTTTGTTAGCTATAAACATAAGGTGATATTCCCGTTTACTTTTCTTTAGCCAAGTAAAGTCTTAAAATGATTGAGTAATATTATTGCATATATTTTCCTCAACACTTGGGTTTAATTCTTAAAAATTAGGAGCAAAGTTTTTGACAAGTTTTCAGCCTACAAAGCCCTTGTAGAAAAGAAATATGGACATCAAATTCAAAAGTTAAGAATAGATAATGGAGGTGATATGTGAACAATAATTTTACAAGTTATTGTACTACACAGGGAATCCAAATGCAACACATTGTTCCATATACACCAAAACAAAATGGTTTTACTAAGAGAAAGAACTGCACATTAAAAGAAATGCCTAATTGTATGATCCAATCTAAGGGACTAAGTCTAAAGTATTGGGCGGAAGTAATCAACTGTGCAAATTACATAGTAAATTTCACTCCCACAAAGGCTCTTAAAATATAACACCAGAAGGAGCTTGGACTAAAATTAAACTAGATGTAAGTCACTTCCATGTATTTGGCAGTATAGCATGGGCTCACATTCTTGATGAGAAAAGGAAAGCATAGCAACCTAAAAGTGACAAGTGTATATTTGTTGGTTATTCTGAAGATGTCAAAGTTTATAGACTTCTTCAACCACATTGTATTGAAATTATTATTAGAAGAGATGTTAAATTTGATGAAAATCTCTTGGCCTCCAAGACTAATTCAATGATTGTGCTTTATTCGGCCTGTGAGCCATCTTCAGCGTTTGTGCCTTCTTTTGTTCCTATTCTGGTTTCTTCTTCAAATGATGACAGAGAGGATGAAAATCCACCTCCACCTTCTCACCTTCCTCCATATGATTCCTTTGAACCTGAACTAGCACCAACTCCACCACTTCATAGATAGGTTTGTTCAACACGAGAAGCAATTGATGATCTTGTTGGTCACCCTTCAGATCAACATCGGACACGTTCATAGTTCCAGTGAGCCTCTTCTCTTTTGGCTCAAGTTTAAGACTCACATGATCCAGAAACATTTGTAGAAGCTTCAGTTCATCCAGATTTGGATACAACAATGAATTAAGAGTATCGTTCTTTAATGGAAAAAATAAATTGGGATCTTCTACCTCTTCCAAAAGGAAGAAAGATTGTCAAATGTAAATGGGTCTACAAAACTAAGTATGCATTAGAGGGAAGTGTTGAAAGATAGAAGACTCGTTTACGGGCCAAAGGATTTTCTCAAGTTGAGGGAATTGACTATAATCAAACCTTTTCCCCTATAGCCAAAATGAATTCCATATAGTGTGTTCTTTCCCTTGTTGCCTCACATAAATAGGAGGTCGATCAGATGGATGTTAAATCTACCTTCTTGCATGGATATTTGCAAGAAGAAATCTACATGGAACAACCTCTAGGCTATGTCCAGATTGACTCTAGCCTTGTTTGTCTCCTTAAGAAATCTCTTTATGGTCTTAGTCAAGCTCCTCGATCTTGGTATGCCAAAATGGAAAAATTTTGTATTGACACCCGATTCTCTAGATGTCATTCTGATCCTAATGTCTATACCAAGAAAGTAGTGTAACAACCCCAAATTGTTGCGACTGCAAGCGAAGCGAAAAGTGATTTTTTTTTTTTTTGTCTTTAGTCAAGAAGGAAACGATGACCATAGTTAAACCACACAACCTGATGATGAACACACGCAAGCCAATCAGGCAACAGACAACAATGACCCAAGCACTAGCACAATGAACAATGGAGAAAAAAATGCGTAGATCAAAATATAGAAGTGACTACCCGCCCGACACAAACATGACAATGCCTCCAAGATAAAGGAAAACATCTACAATCCCGACATAACGACCTTGACGACCAACAACTAGAACCTCTATGGTGCGAAACCAACGCATGAAGGCATTACAACCCAAATAACAATAACAACTACCATGAATAATGCCTACAATGGGTAGCACAAACCCCGGACCAGTTATCCTTCACCTCTATCCCTTAGGAAACACCATGATCCCCTCATCAGAATCATGCCGTCCCCAGGTGATAGGTGTGACAATAACCCTGGCACTACATAACCTATATGGACCAAGGACGATAGGTGAATCCAACTCGCTAGGAGCTGAGTTATTGACAAGAGGACTACACCCACGCCCCCTAGCAATAGGTCAACAAAATGAAATATGACTTTACTCAAATTAATTTGTGCAAGATATTAAACGAATTCATCCATCAACCATAACCCATTATCTTTTCATCATGATGTCTTAGTGAAAAGGAGTGAACTATTAGGATGTGATCATTATCATAAATGTGTCCCAACGGTGACCAAGATTGTGAACTATTAAATCATTACTATTTTCATGAAGTTATTATAAAGGTGAACTAATATATCTAACAATGAATCATTGTACCATAATAATATCATGTCCATTAATATTGTCTAAGTAAGTGTTATCTATTAATGGGTATCAACAAGAAATCCATGTGTTATCTATAATAATAAATCACATTCTACATATCGTCATTGATCAGTACATACTATCAACAATCAATTGCTTGATAAAAATGAGGAGTATAATTTCTCTAACAACATGCTATTAATGGGCTAAAACTCAATGTCACCCAATCACTATACATACATCGCTGCCTAGTAAATACATAAAATTGTTGAGTTATATTCTAAAATCACTGAGTAAAAGATGAATTTTGGTGTCATACAATACGCATTACTGTGTAATACAATAAACATAAACTCAATGGGTTATACAATGGCTGATTCATTTGTTGTTCTATATTCTATCGCTATCTATATATATCATTCAACTCATTGTCTATATATATTATACGATTGTTGTCAATTCTTTACTGTACACCTATTACATATTAAGACGTTGATCATAAACATTCCAATCACTACCCTTGATATGATCAGGCATTACAGCACAACATTTAAGAGTCATAATGTAACTACAAATCGCTATTAAATAATTAAATTCTCTCCCTAGTAAAATGATACTATATCTAAGTGAGATTCATTGACAAGCCATACAGGTATCAGAGTAAATAGGGGTAACAAGAGGCAGTCATTAAATGGTCATTAAAACGCAGTGGAAAATGATATACATGCCCAACCGTGTAAATCAGTAAGTGTTGTGTGGTGTGCCTCAAATTTAGTGTTGGGTATGGAAGCATGAAAATCATGGTGTACCAGCTGTGTAAATTCCCCAAATTAGTGAGGTGAGTGTCATTACACATTCCCGGGAAACCATCTAGAATAAATAAACATTAATCAACATCAATCCATTGTTATTCCAGGGTTAAAACACAATCAACTAAGGAGTAATTTCTTTGCCAATCAAGTAAATATTCACTAGCATTTGAAGGTTAAACGCAAACACACAATAAATTTTGTAGATAGATAGATATTCGTTGTCAATCCAAGAATCAACTCATTGTCAATTAAAAGAGCTCGTTGTGTAAAAAGAAGGATGAAATCATTGTAAAAATTGGAAAATTCGCTCAGGGGCACTACCCTAGCTGGGGAAATCGCCAAGTGCTTTAATGTCTATCACTCTAAATGATTGGTTTCATTACTATAAATGAATTCAAATTGGGAGCAAGTAAATGATTCAACTGAAGGCATTTTATGGTTTATTTAACAATAAATAAACAAATTCATAAAATCAGACGCAGTTAATGGTTATTCTCAAGGTCAAAATGCAAGTAGAAGCACAGTAGCTACACCCCATTTCACACAGTAGAACCACCATTATTGTAACAACAAAGCACTACCCATTACACAGTATATATGTAGACAAAAATAAAACTAAAAAACATAGAGAAAAAAAATTAAAACACAGTCAAGTAAATGCGTAACTATGTTGTGGGAAGCACGCGGTCAAATTTATTGATCTAACATAGATAGACAATTCGTGGAGGAACAAACATCGTGTAAATTTTCCAACAAAAGGAAATAAATTGCTCAAGATAAATTGTTGTTAAGGATCACATAATTTTGTTGTCATGTAATTGTCAAAGCAAATGCAGTGTACCAAAATAGTTAAGAAAACGCATTGAAAATGAACTGGACAGGGTAAAGAAATGAAGGTTCGCAGTCAATGTAATAGTAACAAAAATTGCAAAGTAAGATTCACCATGTAATTAAAAATAACGATTACAGTATGGAAAGGGTGAAGATCGTAGAGCATTCCAAGTGATATCTCCCAGTCATTCACCGAAAAAAAACGCAGTCCAAAATAATTTATAAACTGTCATTCGATTGGGAAAATACGCAAGTTAAATTTGTCTTAAAAAATATTAAAGTGCAGAGATAAAATCACAACAAGGAGCAAGAAAATCACTCAACCAGGAATAATCAAAAGTGGTATACATATGAGAAAACTATCCTTCGATCATCATCCACGCACAGAAAAGTAGGGCATTAGAATCTATAGGTCGCTATGCACCAAAGTGATGACCTTTGATTCAGATCTTGGCCGACTACTCAAGCCTGGAATGATGAACTAGGGATGAGGATAGAGTAAAAATTACAAATCTTCACAACCAATCAATAAAACCTATACGATAGTCACAACATCCAGGGATCGATTTCCAAGGGAATCAATTCAAGTAGGGAGCTTAAGGCTATGGGGAATTTAAGTTCTCGGTTGAAATGCTAAGTCAAAAATTTCTTTACACAATTAAATGTACAGAAATGAAAGTGTAAGGTCAATAATAATCTACCATGCAGAATAAAGGTAAGCGTACCGTAGCCCAAGGTGACAACTCTGAGATGTTGTCCCACGTGCTCCATGCCACTCCTACTTGCCGACTGATGAGACTTCACCAGTACCACCCATCCAATGCTAGGGGTACTCTTCTTCCCCCTTATCCCCTGAGACATAAAGGGGCCAAACACACTAAACCATATAACAACTAGCTCCCAACTCGCCTCACAAGGTTGAGCTACAACTCGTCACCGAGCTGGGTATCCCAACTCCCACAAGATAAGTTAGTCAAGTCTAATATTCTGTAGCATAACATTACCAATCCAAGAAGAGATCCATCCTCCTCCTCCTCCCTCCTTTATAAAGAGTTTCTAAGTCATTTCTTTCCCAATTTCCCATTTAATTTATTGTTCAAAAATTTAATTCAGAAAAATCCTCTTCGTACATGTGTCACCCATCCCCTTTGTTGCACCAGAAATTAATTTCATTTTTTATTTAATTACTCCTATTTCCCTCACCCACCTAAAAGCATTCCTATAATTGCTCCAAGGTGTCCCCATATTCCCTTACAAATTTTAATGACTTACCCCCTTACTAATTTACTAGTTGAGTTCAATTTAGAAAGTTCTTAAAGGCAAGATTCCTTGGTAAGTTAGTCAATCTTCTTTTTCCTTATGTTTCCCTTTCTCTTTATGTTTCCCCCTTTTCCCTTAGTTTCCTAATTCTTATAAATTTCCCTCTTTCCATTTTTATCTAAAATGAAAATTAGCAAGTGTAGACTTTACCCTTTTTCCCCATTTTCTTTTCAGTTAAAAAATTTAATTAGCACATGTAACAAATGATCATTTATTTTTATTTTTTTTAATTTTAATCCCTCAATATAATTTGATTTTAATAATTTAATTGAATTTCTTACCCACTTTTTATCACATGTTTAAAGATGATTATTATTACTATTTTCCACAAGTATCACTTACACCTAGATTTTAATTTCTAATGCTGGGTGACATTTTTATTAGGAAAAAATGGTTTTAAAACATTCTCATCACATCATTCTTTCTAAGGCCATCTAGTTTTATTCACTTATTATTTAACAATGCGACGTGCCCTTCAGGATCCACTCAGTTCTCCAAAGGTGACACTCGCCTCATTATGTTTCCTTTTCACCACTCGCCTCATTATGTTTCCCTTGTGCGACGTGCCATTCAAGACACACTACATGATCCAAGGGTGACACTCTCCTCTTTCCATTTTTCATGTGCGACGTGCCCTTCAGGATGCACTACATGATCCAAGGGTGACACTCACCTCTTGAATGACTTGGTAGACATCAAAAACCCCTGGAGTCAATACTCCGCCAGGTGATCTTCTAGGAGACTAAGGGCCTCTAAGGAATAAGGCCCCTCCCTTATTGCGTGCCCCTTAGAATCATCGTGAGCGACTTCTGCAGTCTGCCCTCATGACATTGTGGGTATTTTAGAACTAGTTAATCGTTAACCTATAGTTCGAGCCCCGATGGGATTGATAGTAGGCTATGGCAGGTCTGTTTTCCCAACCTCTCCCTCAGAGTCTCTGGTTGTCGTGCGTGACCCCTCTACTCCATGTATGAGTCTGGTCAGCAAGCTATTGTCAGCCTGCATCATCATCAAATCATGTCAAAAAATAAAATCAATCATCATAACATCTAATTAGAAGTGCATATGTCAAATCAACAACAATCAAACCCTAATAGTCCACTCCCTCATTCCATCCGTAGTCCAAGGATTTCATCGATGCCTCAACATCCTTGAGGTCCAAATCCTGCACACTTAGGAGAAACGAGTCAATAGCACCTGTCTATGTCAATATAGTAAAAGAACATGTCATAATATCCATAATGCCTAATAATCATAATCAAATTCCCAAAAGTATAATAATTTGGATCACTCGCAAGCAAGTGTCCTCAAAGAATAAGTTCTCTCAGTTCACCCTCTTGGTATAAACTTCATCCTGAAGTTTCATAGTATATAAGTGTCGAAATAATGTGTATCACAGTGTCATAAGTCTATATATCAAACAAAAATGGAAATTTTTGGTGCATATCATATGCATCCTCCCAGGTTGCTGAGTGCAGACTATAGTTGTCCCACTGGACCTTGACTTGATATGCAATTCGACGTCGTAGCTGTCGAATGTGATGATCTAGGATCCAGATCAGCTTGTCCGTGAGCACCCCCTCGTCTGATACTGGCAAGGAACTTATGTTAATAACCTGTGTAGGATCACTAATATAATGTCTCAAAACAGATACGTGAAAAACATCGTGCATACGCCTCAAAGAATCAGGCAAGGCTAGTCAACAGGCCATGACCCTCTCTTTTCCATAATCTCGCAGGATCCCATGAACCTAGGAGATATTTTAGCACCATTTCCAAACATGGTCAACTCTTATGAGGTTTCACCCACAAGAATACTTGATCACCAACATCGTAACTACATGATGCAGGAGCATCGCCAGCACATCAAGCAAACCAGCATGGAGCGAGAGACAACTGGATAAGTCAGCGCAAATTTTGGAAATTCATTGGAAACTGTTGCGCAAATCTTAAATGAGTAATTTAAGAGGAGGCACCTTTGTATATTGTAATGGACCTTGAGTGGATAGCTCTTGTCCTTTAGGTATATAGTCGACATTTAATAGATTTAATGCAGTTAGATAGGAATTTTAATTGTAGATTTGATAGCCTAGAGTCCGAGAGGGAAAATGGATATAGACACCCTCATTGTATCATTGTAAGATTATCAATTTAGTAACACGAGAAAGAATAGAAGAGCATGCAGATAATTGTATGAAGAAAACCCATGTACAGGCATTTGAATTAATAGAAGAGCTTTGATTCAAATTCATGGTTTGTGTTATTTCTCTGTGTATTGATGTTATGCTCACAAATGTTTGCTCCCTGTCATACATTTTCTTTTATATGTTGTGTATGCGATTCATGTGTGAATTGAAGTCTGAGAAGGGGAGTGAATGAGTTTCAATTGTTTCTCTAAGTGAGCCAGAGATTCCTGCAAGGAGTGCAGTTGAATTTGTCCGCAGGAGGGGCGTTGACAGAAGGGTTCACGTAGAGTTAGCTTTTGTTCTCATCTCCTCGAAAGGTGCAGTTAGGCATAGTGCCATGCAAGGAGTGCACATGCCAGGGAGAAGTCTCAGAGTTGCGATTCTGAGCGAAGCATCGAAAGACTGTTGTTGCAGTAGTGCGCAGAGTCGAGAGACTTCAACACTCAGTCGAGGTTGGAGGGTTTCCGCAAGGAGTGTGTGCAAGGTTTCTTTTTGAAGACTGAAGTTGTGTAAAATATCAGGAGGAATAGCCCTTTGAATTTACTGAAGGATAAGTGCAGGGAAGTTGCTATTAAAAGTCCCAGGGAAGTGTCGCAGGTTGGCGAGTAAGTGGACGAGTTCTGTGGAGGAACACTTAGCCACTCTGTGGATTTTATAAGGGAGAATAGACGAATGAAATTCTCCGAGGAGATTTCGCGAATCAACGTGAGTCATTAGATCTCGCGAAGGTGCAAGGAGGTTACTGTACAAGCGTGAAGGAGGTTCAAAGCTCCGAAAGGGCCGAGCCATTGATCCAAGCTAGTCAGGGTCGTTGGATCCATCGCAAGATTGCCTATCAGGGTTTCGCGAGAAAAGAGTTGAGGATTTGGCCATGGGAATCGTGATATTGCGATAAGCGATATCCCGATGGTTTCATAAATAGTGTGGGCCACAGGAGTTGGTGACGTGGACAGGTGACGCGAGTTATCGGGGATTCGCAGCGAAAGTTCCAAGCATTGAACATCAGGATTTGCAATCCCGCGAAGCCCGAAGTCCCGACGGGGAGACGTGACCGTTGAAAAGTCAACTTGCGAGCGTATTGGAGTTTTGGCGCATTGGGACTCGGGAGTCGGAGAACCGAGAGCTTGATATCACGAGTAGCGAAGCGATAGAAGAAGGGTGAGGTCATCGTGGAATTGCATCGGTGTTCAGGATTTCATAGGACCAACAACCGACCACTGATCTTTGAACTCGCGAAGTTGCGAGATCCGATCCTCCTAGAGAGAGAGAGAGAGAGGATCACATGGAAATAATCTGTGGGTGAAGATTTCCCTATAGGGAAATAGAAGGACCTTTGAGTTATTCAGGCCGTGAGTGGAGGAAGATCCTGGTGAAGTGGATGTGCCGGTGAGGGTGCGGTTGCGTTGGGTTTGGTATCAGAGTGGGAAATTTTTCTTTGCTTTCTGTAGCAGAGAAAGAGAAATTCGCCATGGTGCCCAGAAGAGAATGACAGTCACTTGATCCAGAAGGTAGGGAGGTGAGGAGAAGAGGCAAGCAGGTAGTCAATCCAAAAATGGAGAGACAGATGAGAGATCTCCGAGCGAGACTCGAGGAAATGGAGACAGCACAAAGAAGCATAGCTAGTGCAGGGGATCTTAGTGATTCTGACAGCGAAGTCGAGGCTGAACGAGAGGAAGAAGTTGCAGTCGAGGATGCAGTGAATGAACATCTAATTAAATCCATTGCCAAGATGGGTGCGGAGGCGAAGATGGACATTCCAGTTTACGAGGGAAATCTGGATGCGGAGGAGCTGCTAGATTGGATTAGAGATCTCGACACATACTTCGATTATGAAGATATTGAAGAAGACAAGAAAGTCAAGCATGCTGTCACGCGCTTGAAAGGAAATGCAGCATTGTGGTGGGACAAGATACAAGCTGATAGACGCTGCAAGGGAAAGCAGAAGATCAAAAGTTGGGATTGAATGATCGCGAAGATGAAGGCGAAGTTCATCCCTAGAGACTATCAAATTACTCTGTTCAGGAGGACGCAGAACCTGAGACAGAAACTGATGACAGTGAAAGAATACACTGAGGAATTCTATCAACTGAACATTAGAGTAGGTCATCGGGAGAGCGATGATGAGAAGGTTTCTAGATATCTGAATGGTCTGAGATACGACATTCAGGATGAATTAGGCATGGTTACCATCTGAACAGTGGAGGATTCTTATCAGATGGCTTTGAAAGAAGAAGAGAAGCTGAGCCGTAAGAAAGGTCAGCAAGGGCAAGGCAGGAGTCAGCCTAGAGGCAAAGCAGTTGCCCAGGACAAATATCAGAAGCCCAAAGAGGAATGGAAGAAACCTCAGGGTAGATTTGAAAGAGGTGGAACCTCACAGTGAGGAAAACCACATGTTGAACAGAGGGGGCAGCATACAGAACATAAGGGATATTATGTTGACGCAAACACTTTTCCTTGTACCAGAGGTAGATGAAGAGGCCGAGGTGGAGTAATCACATGTTTCACATGTGGGAAGAATGGGCACAAGTCATTCGAGTGTCCAGAGAAAAAGAAGGACATCAAAGAAGCTCACATCACCGAAGCACAGAGGTGGGATGTTGAGGCCGAAGACGCAGAAGGCGGAAGGTCATTGATGATGCATAAAGTCCTTTTGACGCCCGAGAAAGAGGTGGAGAGTTCAGTTCAAAGGACCAGACTTTTCAGAACAGATTGCAAGACCAAGGATAGGGTGTGCAAGGTTATTGTGGACAGCGGTAGCATGGATAATCTTGTTTCAACTGAGATGGTGGAGAAGTTGGAGCTGGAGACGACTGATCACCCGAGTCCATACAAAGTTTCGTGGCTATAGAAAGGACACCAGGTAACTGTTACTAAACAATGCTTGGTTGAATTCAAAATAGGGGGATATAATGATAAGATCTTATGTGATGTTATTCCTATGGATGTATGTCATTTATTGCTGGGTAGACCATGGCAATATGACAGAAATGTGATTCATGATGGGAGAATGAACACATATACCCTGGAGAAGAATGGGAGAACCCATATGTTGCTTCCGATAAAGGATAAGGAGGTGAAAATGGAAGTAAACAACACAGTACCTCTCATGAGTGGGAAGGAACTTCTTACTAAGGTTAAGAAGAAAGAAGATCCATAATTCTTTGTAGTCAGGAAATTGAGAATTGTTCTGACTAGGACAAGAGTGGATGATTTACCAGATGAAGTTCAGGAACTACTGGAAGAGTTCGCTGACATCATAGTGGACGAATTACCTCATTTGTTGCCACTGATGAGAAGTGTGATTCATCACATAGACCTCATACCGGGAGCTAGTTTTCCGAATAAAGCCGCGTACAGGTTGACGCCGCAAGAAAATGAAGAGGTCAAGAAGCAGTTCTAGGAGCTATTGGACAAAGGATTGGTCAGGGAAAGTTTGAGCCCGTGTGTCGTTCCAACAGTACTCATTCGAAAGAAAGATGGAGGCTGGAGGATGTGTACCGACTCGAGAGCAATCAACAAAATAACCATCAAGTACAGGTTCCCATTGCCGAGAATGGATGATTTGATGGATTGCCTGAGTGGGGCAAAGTACTTTTCAAAGATTGATTTGAAAAGAGGATACCACCAGATTCGCATGAGAGAAGGCGATGAGTGGAAGACAACCTTCAAAACCAATGAGGGAATATACGAATGGCTAGTCATGCCATTTGGCTTGACGAACGCACTGAGTAACTTCATGAGATTGATGAATTAAGTCCTGAGGGAATTCATCGAAAAATTTGTCATCGTATATTTGGATGACATACTGATTTACAGTAAATTAGAGGCTGGACACCTAAAGCATTTGGCTATAGTGATGTGGAAGCTACAGCAGTAGAAGCTGTTTATCAATATCAAGAAGTCCTCATTCATGAAGACAGAGCTCATATACTTGGGTTTTGTTATTTCGGCAAATGAGTTGAGGATGGACCCGGACAAAGTGGAAGTGATTAAGAATTGGCCATCACCGAGAAATATTTTTGAGGTGAGAAGTTTTCATGGACTGGCTAGTTTCTATCGAAAATTCATCAGGAATTTCAGTGGGATTAGCGTAGCAATGATGGACACAGTGAAGAAGTGGCTGAGAAAAGCTTCAATCTGTTGAAGTGGAAGATCACGAAGCAACAAGTGTTGGTGTTGCTGGATTTCCAAAAGACATTTCAGGTGAAATGTGATGCAAGTGGGTATGCCATAGGAGCGGTCTTGAGTCAGGAAGATAGACCAGTCGCATATTTCAGTGAGAAGCTGGATGAGGCAAAACTGAAATACTCCACGTATGATAAAGAATTTTATGCTATCATACAGGCCTTGAAGAAGTGGAGGCATTATTTGATCCCAAAAGAATTTTTTTTGTACAGTGATAACCATGCACTGCAGTTTGTGACTCAACAAGAGAAGTTGAATCAGAAACATGCAAAATGGGTAGAGTATATGCAGAATTTCACATTTGTGATTAAGCATATTTCTGGTACTGCTAACAAGGTGGCTGATGCTTTGAGCAGGAAGTGTTTGTTGCTGCAGGAATTCCGAGTCAAAACATTGGGTTTTGAAAATCTCAGGGACATGTATGCAGGTGATAGAGATTTTGGAGAGGCGTATGAAGCAGCTGAGAATCCAATTCTTAGAGATAGGAGTCCTTAGATAGACTATATGATCCAAGAGGGATTGTTGTTCAGAGGAAATCAACTGTGTATTCCAAATTGCTCCATGAGGGAGAACTTGTTAAAAGAGAAACACAGCGGTGGATTAGCAGGACACTTTGGCCATGATAAAACATTCACGAAGTTGAGCGAGTCATACTTTTGGCCAGGAATGCGAGCAAATGTCAAGAGGTTTGTTGAAAGATGTAGAATTTTCCAGCATTCGAAAGGGAGGAAGAAGAATGCAGGGTTTTATCATCCATTGCCCATACCAGAGAGGCCATGGGAGGCAATTAGCATGGATTTTGTATTGGGGTTACCAAGGACACAAAGAGGTGTTGATTCCATCTTTGTGGTGGTGGACAGGTTTTGAAAGATGGCACATTTTATCCCATGCCAGAAGACCAATGATGTGACTCACATCGCAAATCTATTTTTCAGGGAGGTCATTCGACTTCATGGATCGCCGAAAAGCATAGTTTCGGACAGGGACACTAAATTAGTAGGCCATTTTTGGAGGACCTTATGGAAGAAGCTGGGAACTAACTTGGAATTTAGTTCTACGTATCATCCTCAGACATATGGGAAAACAGAGGTGGTCAACAGAAGTCTGGGAGACTTGCTGAGAAGCTTGGTGATAGAGCACCATAGCAGCTGGGACCATGTATTACCACAAGTAGAGTTTGCATACAACAATTCAGTGAATCGAAGCACAGGGAAAAGTCCATTTCAGAATGTGTATGGCACATAGATGAGAGGATTATCTAAACTGAGGGATTCATAATAGACTGCTACTAGCAGCGCTAGTGTAGAAGAATTCGTCGAGGCAATGAGGGAACTTCACAACAAAGTGAAGGAGCGACTGGTGAAAACAATTCAGGAGTATAAGCGCAAAGCAGATCAGCATCAAAGACAACTTCAATTTGAAGTTGGTGATCTGGTTCTGGCACATTTGAGGAAGGAAAGGTTCCCAAAGGGAACATACAATAAGTTGAAAATGAAGAAAATCGAACCATGCAGGGTCTTGAAAAAATTCAGAGAAAATGCTTATGAGATAGAGTTGTCGGATGGCATTGGGATATCTTCGATATTCAATGTCGCAGATTTATACCCATATAGGGCTGGAGAAGTAGAGAATGGAACTGAGGAGCCAGTGATCCAGTGGATGCAATAATTTCCAAATGCAGAGAAGCCGCAGATGGAATGCATATTGGACAAGAGAGTGGGTAAGAAGACCAGGAGAAAGGAATACTTTGAGTATCTAGTCAAGTGGAAGAATCATCCAGTTGAAGATGCCAGCTGGGAGACAGAAGTGGAGATTCAAAAGCATGGATAGACTATGCAGGAGTTCATGGACAGGAGCCCATGAAATTTTTCAAGCCGAGGAGTATGATGCAGGAGCATCGCCAGCACATCAAGCGAACCAGCGTGGAGCAGGAGACAGCTGGATAAGCCAGCGAAAATTTTGGAAATGCCTTGGAAACTGTTGCGCAAATCTTAAATGAGTCATTTAAGAGGAGGTGCCTTTGTATATTGTAATGGACCTTGAGTGGATATCTCTTGTCCTTTAGGTAGATAGTTGGCATTTAATAGATTTAATGCAGTTAGATAGGAATTTTAATTGTAGATTTGATAGCCTAGATTCTGAGAGGGAAAACAGATATAGACACCCTCATTGTATCATTGTAAGATTATCAATTCAGTAACAGGAGAAAGAATAGAAGAGCATGCAAAGAATTATATGAAGAACACCCATGTACAGGCATTTGAATTAATAGAAGAGCTTTGATTCAAATTCATGGTTTGTGTTATTTCTCTGTGTATTGATGTTATGCTCACAAATGTTTGCTCCCTGTCATACATTTTCTTTTATATGCTATGTATGCGATTCATGTGTGAATTGAAGTCTGAGAAGGGGAGTGAATGAGTTTCAATTGTTTCTCTAAGTGAGCCAGAGATTCCTGCAAGGAGTGCAGTCGAATTTGTCCACAGGAGGTGCGTTGACAGAAGGGTTCACTTAGAGTTAGCTTTTGTTCTCATCTCCTCGAAAAGTGTCGTTAGGCACAGTGTCATGCAAGGAGTGCGCAGGCCAGGGAGAAGTCTCAGAGTTGCGATTCTAAGTGAAGCATCGAAAGACTGCTGTTGTAGGAGTGCGCAGAGTCGAGAGACTTCAACACTCAGTCGAGGTTGGAGGGTTGCCACAAGGAGTGTGTGCAAGGTTTCTTTCTGAAGACTGAATTTGTGGAAAAGATTAGGAGGAATAGGCCTTTGAATTTACTGAAGGATAAGTGCAGGGAAGATACTATTAAAAGTCCCAGGGAAGTGTCGCAGGTTGGCGAGTAAGTGAACGAGTTTTGCGGAGGAACACTTAGCCACTCCGTGGATTTTATAAGGGAGAACAGACGAACGAAATTCTCTGAGGAGATTTCGTAAATCAACGTGAGCCGTTAGATCTCGCAGAGGTGCAAGGAGGTTACTGTACAAGCGTGAAGGAGGTTCAAAGCTCCGGAAGGGCCGAGCCATTGATCCAAGATAGTCAGGGTCATTGGATCCATCTCGAGATCTCCTATCGGGGTTTCGCGAGGAAAGAGTTGAGGATTTGGCCACGGCAATCGCGATATTGCGATAAGTGATATCCTGACGGTTTCATAAATAGTGTGGGACACAGGAGTTGGTGACATGGACAGGTGATGTAAGTTATCAGGGGTTTGCAGTGAAATTTCCGAGCATTGAACATCAAGATTCGCGATGCCACGAAGCCCGAAGTCCTGACGGGGAGACGCGACTGTTGAAAAGTCAACTTGCGAGCGTATCGGAGTTTCGGTGCATCGAGACTCGGGAGTCGGATAACTAAGTGCTTGATATCACGAGTAGCGAAAGAGCGATAGGATAAGTTGTGATAGAAGAAGGGAGAGGTCATCATGGACTTGCATCGGCGTTCGGGATTTCGTAGGATCAACAACCAACCACCGATCTTTGAACTCTGTGGGTGAATATTTCCCGATAGGGAAATAGAAGGAACTTTGAGTTCTTCAGACCATGAGTGGAGGAATATCCTGGTGAATCAGACGTGCCAGTGAGGTTGTGGCTGTGTCACTACGGTGTTCGGGATTTCATAGGACCGACAAATGACCACCGATCTTTGAACTCGCGAAGTCGCTAGATCTGATCCTCCGAGAGAGAGAGAGAGAGAGAGAGAGAGAGAGAGAGAGAGAGAGAGGATCGCACAGAAATAATCTGTGGGTGAAGATTTCCCGATAGGGAAATAGAAGGAACTTTGAGTTCTTCAGACCGTGAGTGGAGGAAGATCCTGGTGAATCGGACGTGCCAGTGAGGTTGTGGTTGTGTCACTACGGCCGACACGATGCGTATTGGCATAACGGTTCTACCGATATTGCGATTCCTCTATCCTTTGTCTTATTGTTTCCATTTGATCTTCCATTTATTGGATCACTTTTGGTCCCACCTAGACCCTATCCTCCATCTAATCCCAACTCAAAGGCATCTGACATGGTCACCCGTAAAGGAACTCGAAAGGCGCCATATTAATGGTACTTTGATAACTGTGGTTATATGTGAATTCTACCAGTGGAAAGAATTATTCCCAGTGCTTTTGTTGGTCCATCATGTACATAAGAAACAAGCTCTCCAAGTTTTGGTTTGTTTGTTCGGTCTTCCCATCTGTCTATGAGTGATAAGAAGTACTAAAGTTAAGTCGGGTTCCCAAGGCCTCTTGGAAACTAGTCCAAAATCGTCCAATAAACGCCGATCCTTGATTGGATATAATCCTCTTAGGTACGCCATGCAACCTCACAATCTCACTAATGAAAACTCTAGCTATGTCAGGTGCTTGATATGTAGTACGCACAAGAATAAAATGAGCACTCTTCATCAGAGTGTCGACTATCACAAAATCGATTCATGTCTCTTTGTTGTCAGTGGGAATCCAACAATGAAACCCATCGAAATAACCTCCCATTTCGATTCCAGAATAGCGTGTGGTTGTAGTAATCATGTTGGATGTCCATGTTTAGCCTTTACAGTTTCCATTCTAGACATCTGGCCACATAGTTGACGACGTCTTCCTTCATTCCTTTCTAGAGGAATAAGGGTTTAAGGTCTACACCTATCCTTGCGACTCGAGGATGAACCATGAACACACTTTGTGAGCCTTGTTTAGGATCAACTCCTCAACTCGTTGTTGGGCGGTACATAAATTCAACCTTTTAAATCTCAATAATACTTTGTTGTCAACATAAATCCTTCACATCTCAGTACCATCATTTTGTTTTGTCTGATAAAACATTTGTACCAGTCATCATCGCACTGTAAAGTTAGAATCTTTTCCATAGATTCATCTAAAGAGGGAACACCGAAAATATGCGTGGTATCCAACTCAATGCATATGCCACTTAATTCACCTTCCTTTTATGTAAGTAATCTCGAATCGTACTCAATAAGTAATTCCAACCAATGTTGTTGTCGCTTGTTTAGGTTGCTTGCGTAAAGATGTGTTGTAGTCCACAATGGTCCATTTTTAGTTCAATTTTTTTTCCAACACAGTAGTTTCTGCAAACCTTTAAGGCATATACAATGGATAATAAATCCAAATCGTGCCTCGCATAGTTCTCCTCTTTCCTTCTTAGTTTTCTCAATATGTAACAGATAAATCGACCATCTTGCATCAAGACTTCACCTAAGCCTTCCTTGGATGCATTAGTGCATACCAAGAAGTCTATGTCCATGTCAGGGACCCTTTGTTTCGATGTATTTTTCAACAACACCTTGAGCCTTTGAAATGCTTCCGTGTATTTATCGGTCCAAACAAACTTCTTTTTCTTCTTCTACAATAACATGATTGTATTTGCTATCTTCGAAAATCCCTCGATGAATCGTCGATAGTATCCTAATAAACCCATGAAGCTATGCACTTCTAGGAAATTCATCAGCGTAGACCATTCCCTAATAGCCTCAACCTTTGTTGGATTCGTGGAGATACCCTTGTCGGAGATGACATGCCCTAAGTAGTGAATCTTCTACTAATAAAATGAGCATTTGGACAATTTCCCATACAATTTGTTCTCTCGCAGAAACTGTAGCACCAAGAAAAAGTTCTCATCATGCTCCTCCATCCTTCGAGAGTAAATCAAAATATTGTCAATGAATACTTGGATGAATGTGTCCGAATACTCGTGAAACACCCTATTCATCGAACTCATAAATACCCCTGGGGAGGTTGTTAGTCCAAATGGTAAAATAGTAAACCCATAATTTCCAAACCTCATCTTAAAGGAGGTCTTAGGGACATCATCCTCCTTGATCCGTAACTGGTGATACCCTGATCACAAATTGATCTTTGAAAACACCATAGCACCCTTCATCTGATCGAACAAATCATCAATCCTCGACAATAGATAATGATTCTTGATCGTTTCCTTGTTCAATTGATGATAGTCAATGCAGAGTCTCCATGACCCATCCTTCTTTCGTATGAAGATAACAGTCACACCCCACAATGACACACTAGGACGTATAAGTCCCAGGTCCAACAACTCCTTCAGTTGCATTCTCAACTCCTATAGCTCTGAGTTCGACATACGATAAGGCATTCTCGCTATTGGTTTAGTCCCCGGTTTTAGGTCTATGGTAAACTCCAATTTCCTCTCCGACGACATCCCAGGCAACTCCTCTAAAAAAGCGTCTACAAACTCTCTCACCACCAGAAGGTGTTCTAGACCGTTCGCTAATCCTTTTTCATTTAACGCATGGATCACATAAATATTAAATCTGTTACACATCAAAATTACTCACTTTGATAGTGTCGCAAGTGTCGCATTTTGCTCACAAAGTCGCAAGTGTCAAATGTTGCTCACAAGTGTCGCAGATGTCAAAGAAAGCATATTGCCATGATGCCTATGTCGTGCCTATAACGACATTAGAAAGACACTTGAAACACCTCAAACATCTGATTTGGAAGAGGAGAAATGAGTCAACAGGCTTGCAAACCTTTTGCCATCTGAAAGCACCTCAAAAACTGAGTTTTTGGAGAGGAGAGCTCCCCCTTACACTACCTCGGAGCACCGACGCTCCCCCATACACTGTCAGGGAGCGTTATAACGCTCCCCTGCCCCTTTTAAGGGAGCGTTATAGATTTTGAGAGCACTGGCGCCCCCCTGAAGCCTACCAAGGAGCACTACAACGCTCTGATGGCCCTTTTGAGGGAGTGCTACCTATTCTGGGTGGTTGTTAAACTGTTGAGATGAATGGGGGAAGCATCTTTTCATTCTTGGAAAGCAGTTGGATTCGAATCCCTAGTCCAGCCATGATCCTAGGGAAGATCCTCAACTGAAGGAGGAAAATCCTCACCTTCCCCAAGGATATCTCAAGATTGTTAAGCCTCTCTAAGGCTATATATGAAAGCTTTCTAATGGTGAAAGAAGGGAGAAAAAAGGCAGAATTACACCAAACTTATGATATCATAAGTGGTGGGGGAAGAATTGAATATGTGAAACTTATGATCTTGGAGGAAACTTACAGTCAGCCGAAGGAGAGTGATCAGTGAAGCTGCTGTCATCCAGGTCGTGGATCCTTCAGGCAAGGGTTGGACGAAGAGGACTTGACGAAGCTGTCGCATTCGTATCTACGATTGTAAGTACTGTTGTCATTATTCTCATTAATATGACACGCTTGGCCTGTTTCTTTCTAGTTTGTGTCTGATGTAACATGAACTTATCATTTAGTGATAGATCTGTTTTCAAGATAATATCAATAGAGTAGGAAGTAGTCGTATCTTGTTTTTCCCACAGGACTCAGCGAGAAGCAAAGGATTGGAGCGCAACTCGGAGCGTGCAGGGAAAAACGTCGATAACAGGTACTTCTATCATCCTTCCTCCTCATGTGTTAGTTTAGATAGATTCGAAAGAAATTCAGTGTCCATGATAAGCATTTTTCTGTCTAGGGTTAAGGTCAAGCTCTAGAGGTTCGATCTACTTGTCCACAGGTAGATTTTCCTACAACAGAAACTGGCGACTCCGCTGGGGAGATAGCCTCAAATTCGAAACCTCTTGTTTGGATTTTTCTCCTCATTGACCTTGTTTTGTCCCTTGATTGTTTCAGACCTGGTTTACCCCTCTTTTATTAGTTTCATGAGCTGATTGGCTCCTTGTCCCATCATACTCAGCATACTTGTCAAGTTTGAACTTCAATTTTTGAAATTTCTTGACATTTCTGGAACTTTTAGACCATGGCACCCTTGTCTTAGTGTTAACAGAGCGCCAGCACTCCTAAAGGCTTTTCACAGAGCGCTATAACGCTCCTTGCCTTTGGCAACAGAGCGCCAGCCTCTTTTTGGCCAAAAACCCTCCCGAATTGCCTTGTCTAGGGTTTTCCTCTATGTGTCTTCTGCTGAGTGATCTAGTGAGTCAATTTTTCTTCCTTTTCAGCCTTGACATCTGTCCTCTTTGAAGAATAAGCACCTTGTTAATTGGATCTTGCAGCCTTCTTCACTATTTTCATTGAGTTTTTCTTGTTGAGTGAAGTTCGAAACCTATGCATTGTTCTCATCTTCTCATCAGCTGAGTTAAAAACCCTAGTGAAGGTCATCAAAGGCCTACAGACCTCTTTGTCTTGATTTCAAGGTCATTGTTCTTCAATTTTTGCTTTTGGGTGTAAATTTGTTTTTTCTGTTTGATTGTTTCTTTTTCTTTTGCTTTTTTGTTTTGATCACTATGAAAGGGTGTATTGTTTGTGTGACTTTTGCTTATGCTAGTTTGGTTTTCATTCATACAAGAAAGATAATTAGCAAGACGAGCATTGTGTTGTATTGATCATCATTCATACACAAACAATAAAGATATCTTCATGATTCATTGAGCATATTAGAAGGCATTCAATTTTTTTTTGCATTGCATCAGGATTTGATTGAGAAAAGAATCGTTTGAGGGCATCATAGTTCTGCTTGTTAGTGAAAGAACTCTCTCTCTCCCTTAGTTAGATGTTCATCGAAAGGAAATGATTTCTTATCATGTTTGATGCACTCTTTGGGTCAGAGTCGCAATTCCATTTGTTTCACTTCCATGCACCCCTTTGTGTAAAGAACAGCCACTAAAATCAACGTTAATTAAAAATCATCTAGAATTTTTCTTTGCTAGAATCCTCCACCAACAGTAGAATAGGTGTAGTACTTTGGATTAGGGATGTGAGCATAATTCTCCAAAGTTTCTAAAACAAATAGTAGCATCCTGAGTTAGGGAGAGTAAATCCAATTATCGTATAGGTCTGCCTGGGATCCCCCTCTCACACAGGGGTTACGCACGAGGTTGCATTCGGGTAAGCTACGGGGACTAACCCTCCGTGGTTTAACTGATTGTGGTGGTTGGATCGTATTATGGGGATCACTTTGAGGTAAATCCACAATTACTGCATGGAAGCTTCTTAGTTGGTTTCGGGCTTGATACCCTGCCCGTACGTTCGGATCGAACTATCGACTGTTCCTGCCCGGGGGCTGACTGCGAATTGGTAACCTTAGTGGCCATAATATTTAGGTTCTTACACAAGGTGACGGTGACGGGAAGTCTCACTGTACCTGGAGCAGACATTGGTCAAACTCACTCGGGCTCCTTGGAGGGTAAATCCACAATTACTGCGTGGAAGCTTGCACCAAGGCATAATTCCGTTAAGCAGGTCGCCATTGTAACTGTTCCACCCTATCCCTGCCCCTTCTGGACTTGATCACGTGACGTTGGATTTCATCACCAACTAGTACGGTCATCAAAAGAAGGTCCTGTTTGCTTGGTTTTGATTCTTAGATTCTATTAGCGTGTGCTATTTCTTTTACTTAGTGGACCTTAGGTCGAGTCAGTGTTCATGGCATCGAATCTTGGGAGTGCCAATGGAGGAACCCCTTCTTCTGGGGAACCTTATACCTTTCCTTCATTTGGAAACTTTGGTCCTCCATATGTTTCCACACTGAGTCTTCCAAGACTCACTATTGGATTACTAGTTTGGTTGTTCCCCACTCTGGTGATCCCAAATCCTCCCAATGTTTTAGTTGCACCTAATACTTTGGATGTCAATACACCACCCACACATCAAACTCATGTCGAATTTTCACCTTCTTCACCCATGAAGTCTCCTTCCATTTCTCCTTCTTCGCCTAGTGAAAGATCTAAAGCAAGTAGCCAGGTTGATCAGAAGAAGAAGAAACGGAAAGAGAAGAAGAAGAAGAGCCCGAAAAGGACCAAGACCCCAACAACATCAGATGTTGGATCTAAGAATCCAGTTACTGTTAATAGTACTGGGAGTGTTGATGAGATTAACAAGATTGAAAGAAACAATCCAAAACCCAAATTCCCTTGCAGCCTTTGTAAGGGTGACCATTTTCTGAGGGATTGCCTCGGTCTTAACCAGGTCTTAGAAATGTGGTCCTCCACGTCATCGACCTCTGTCGGTCATGTCAATGATAACCCGTCGACTAGTGATGTTCAGGTTGGTAAGAAGAAGAAAACTATCAAGTTCCCTTGCATGTTATGTAAAGGTAATCATTACTCTCACCTTTGTCCTCGCATGGATGAGGCTTCTTCTCTTTTGGAAAAACTTCAACTTCCAAAAGGTTATCGTAAACTTTCCTCCGATCCATCATTGGTTGATGGACTGGTCAATCCGGTTCCATCCTCGGTCAATCCGATTGATCAGGTGGTCAATCTAGTTTCCTCCTCGATTGAACCACGAACCCAAGTAGCTGATGCAATTCCATCATCGATCAGCCCCTCTCTTCATCAAAAGAGTGACACCAAAGTGGTTGATCCGTCTCCACCCATTGACTCCATTCTTACCTTGGAGAATGAAACTCAAGTGGTCGAGCCAGTCTCGCCATCAGTCGATCCCATTCCTCCATTAAGGAATGTCAAAGTGACTGATCCAGTCCCTTCCTCAGTCAGTCCCACTCTTCCTCTAAAGAGTGCTAATGTGGTCTATCCAAGTCCACCATTGGTTGATCTGATCCAACCATTGGTCGATCCCACTCTCCTTCTAGAGAGTAAACCCGATACTGCCCATGTTTTTCTTGTTAATACAGACTCTACCATGCCTGGGGGCATTCCTCCTCCTCCTATGGAACCCCCTCCAAGTAACGAAGCCATCCTTTTTGATTGGGGTGCGCTAACTAGACCTCGTCTTCCCTCCCACATTCCTTTCTAGATTACAGTAAATGTTTTTGGTCGGGACGTTCCTCAAACGTTGATAGATGAAGGTGCGTCCATTAGTATTTTGTCTTCTGTTTCTTGGTATGCTTTGGGTTGTCCGCAGCTTGCACTGGTTACGCAAAATCTGTTAGCTTTTAACAGAAGAACTAGTCAACCTTTAGGGATCCTTCCTCAGTTTCCTGTAACTTTGGGAGGGAAAACTGTCTTTATCGATGTTATGGTAGTCCAAGACCCCTTGGATTTCTCTTTACTCCTTGGGCAGGATTATTTCTATGCTATGAAAGCTCTTGTATCCACCCTTTTCCGTGTGATATCTTTCCCTCACGATGGAAGAGTTGTGACTATTGATCAACTTTCATTCATCGGACCCGACTGGGTTACCTCCCTAAGTGGTTCTTATATGTAAACAGTATCACCCCCGCCGCATGTCAATTATGTGGCATTGTCACCCATCACCTCAACTTCCGACGATTTGGATCCGGTGGTTGACATGGTGATCTCTTTGGTAGGGTTATTGGAGCCTGATCTCCTTACCCCTGTCACGACCCTCGACATGTGTCCCTTCCAGAGTGATAGTCTTCCATCCAGTGAAGATCTCTTGGAAGCCATGACCGAGTCTTGTCCCTTGACATGGTATCCTTCCAGAGTGTTATCCTCTTGGAATCCATGATCAAGAAGAAATAACGAGCATAGTTTCTCTTCTCTGTGGCAAGCTCATTAAAAAATGAAACAGAGGCCACTAGCTTTCATGCTAGGGGCATAACGAGCATAGTTTCTCTTCTTTGTGGCAAGCTCATTAAAAAATGAAACAGAGGCCACTAGCTTTCATGCTGGGGGCATAACAAGCATAGTTTTTCTTCTCTGTAGCAAGCTCATTAAAAAATGAGACAACAATCTAGGGATCGAACCTAGAACCTTGAGCATAGTTCTTTTCCTATGTCAAGCTCGTTAAAAAATGAAACAATCACCTCTCCCTTCAAGTTGAGTCTTTCGCCAGATCTCATAGATGTCGAGTCGAGTCTTTCGTTAGGTCTCATTTTTTGAACCTTCATTTCATCCACTTGTATCCTTTTTCTCCATCTAGCATAAAAATTGGTCACAACCTCAAAGTCGGTGAATGAATTGAAGCTTGGGGGGCATATCTCCAGCCTTTGATGATCATTCTGGAGTTAAGCCACCATCTTTCAAGCTGGGGGCATACCGAGCTTAGTCTTTGTTCTTTCTTGTGCTCGTAAATACATGAGAATGCAACCGGGTAAAATTTTATCTCTTTTTCAGACCCATACGGATACAAATATACGAAAAAGGAACCCCCCTGGAGTCTACTTTAAACCCTTTTCAGACTCTCTAAATATGAAAAGATTGTTGAGTGATCTTGCTTTCTTTCACACTCGTTAAAAGGTCAGAAAGAGCGTCTTTCAAGCGATAGTTTAACCCTTTTTTGGTCTCGTTGGACTACTGTACAAAAAAGGAACTGAGAGAGTTCTCTTTTAAGTGTTTTTCCAAACTCTATAATCCCGAAAAACCTTCGAGTTTTCTGTCTTTGGACTCGTTAAAGAACACATCGACAGGCCCATATGGGACCGAACCCTTACTTCTTCTGGTTCATTAAACAAAGGAAGAGGAACTTACCGAAGGTGAGTTATATCGAGCATGTGTTATCCTCCTCGAGCTCATTAAATCAAAAAGAGGTACTCGTCTATCTGGATGGAGGAAAAAATTGAAAGGATCAAGACAAGTAGTCTCTTGAGAACATCATCCAGCACTTCTTAGAGTCGCCCTTGAACACGACACTTTGTCGCTTTGCACATCTCATTATCCGCCGAACCTCTGCACTGAGCCAATCCTTTGAGTTTCCTTTCACTCCTTTGAGTCACCCGACGCAAGTCATGGTACCCACTGCATAGCTTTGGTCCATGTCATGTTTTGCTTCTGTGCCTCAATGTTCAAGGGAAGTATCCGCCTCGAGAGTCAGCCATCCCAAATATCTTGCCTCAAAACCTGTGTCGGTCCATGTCCATTTGATCTACCAATTACATCTCTGTGTCTATTTCGTGTCATTGATGGGGGATACATCAAGGCCCTCCCTTGACGAGTCTATTCCTGTCGACTTCAACACATTATCTAGGAACTAGAGTTAGAAACCATTTAGTACTTTGGGACCTGCATGCCTCAATGGCAGGCCTCCTCACATTCGACAGTGGGTTTACATCATTGACCTCTGATCGAATGATTCCACGAATGTTCGACCTCATCTCATCTATTCACATTCGGTGGAATGTACTAAGGTACCTTGGGAATCATTGACATTAATGGTGATCTCCCTCGCACTTGTTAACGGTTTACCTCATTGACCGGTAATCAAGTGGTTTCTGCCATGTTCGACACCAAGACATCTATTCACATGGTTAGATTCGTACCATATTGGGATTGGTAAGAAGACCCTGGGTCGAGTAATTCACTTTGATATATGTTTCGCCCAGGTTGCGAAGGAGTTATGGACTAAGAACACATACATTGTTACATAGATCCACTTTGTATTGGTCATGGCTATGTCTTGTCATCTCGTAGATCCACTGTGTATTCTTCATGGCTACGATCAGTCTAAGTCATCACAGTATAGATCCACATTGTATCTTCGGTGGCTATACTCTTTTATCAATACAATTATGGATCCACAGTGTATATTATGGCGGCCATATCTCAAATCTTGATCATCCAAGCATAGGTATGCCTGCCTTGGGTTTTGAAACATGTCATGATATTTGATGGATGTTTTTGTGCAGTTTTCGTCAGATTCTCCGAGTCTATACCATTGCTTGAACGTCTACAAAGTATTTCAATTACCAGTTCGCATCTTCCAACTTCATACTTTGGGGGGCAATCTGTTACACATCAAAATTACTCACTTTGATAGTGTCGCAAGTGTCGTCATTACAAAGGTCGCAAGTGTCGCATTTTGCTCACAAAGTCGCAAGTGTCGCATGTTGCTCACAAGTGTCGCAGATGTCAAAGAAAGCATATTGCTATGATGCCTATGTCGTGCCTATAATGACATGAGAAAGACACTTCAAACACCTCAAACATCTGATTTGGAAGAGGAGAAATGAGTCAACAGTCTTGCAAACCTTTTGCCATCTGAAAGCACCTCAAAAACTGAGTTTTTGGAGAGGAGCGCTCCCCCTTACACTACCTCGGAGCGTCGGTGCTCCCCCATACACTGTCAGGGAGCATTATAACGCTCCCCTGCCCCTTTTAAGGGAGCGTTATAGATTTTGAGAGCGCTGGCGCCCCGCTGAAGCCTACCAGGGAGCACTACAACACTCCGATGGCCCTTTTGAGGGAGCGCTACCTATTCTGGGTGGTTGTTAAACTGTTGAGATGAATGGGGGAAGCAACTTTTCATTCTTGGAAAGCAGTTGGATTCAAATCCCTAGTCCATCCATGATCCTAGGGAAGATCCTCAACTGAAGGAGGAAAATCCTCACCTTCCCCAAGGATATCTCAAGATTGTTAAGCCTATCCAAGGCTATATAAGAAAGCTTTCTAATGGTGAAAGAAGGGAGAAAAAAGGAAGAATTACACCAAACTTATGATATCATAAGTGGTGGGGGAAGAATTGAATATGTGAAACTTATGATCTTGGAGGAAACTTACATTCAGCTGAAGGAGAGTGATCAGTGAAGGTGCTGTCATCCAGGTCGTGGATCTTTCAGGCAAGGGTTGGACGAACAGGACTTGACGAAGCTGTCGCATTCGCATCTACGATTGTAAGTACTACTGTCGTTATTCTCATTAATATGACACGCTTGGCCTGTTTCTTTCTAGTTTTTGTCTGATGTAACATGAACTTATCATTTAGTGATAGATCTGTTTTCAAGCTAATATCAATAGAGTAGGAAGTAGTCGTATCTTGTTTTGCCCACAGGACTCAGCGAGAAGAAAAGGATTGGAGCGCAACTCGGAGCGTGCAGGGACAAACGTCGATAACAGGTACTTCTATGATCCTTCCTCCTCATGTGTTAGTTTAGATAGATTCGAAAGAAATTCAGTGTCCATGATAAGCATTTTTCTGTCTAGGGTTAAGGTCAATCTCTAGAGGTCGATCTACTTGTCCGCAGGTAGATTTTCCTACAAAAACATCCCTTGTGCAAGATCTTCTGTAACTGCAAGGAAGAGATGAACCTCGAGGAAACTCCCTGGTTTCATCCTACAATCACATGTCTTTGTCCCTCATAATCAACCAAGCTCAAATGTTTTGTCTTACAGTTGAGTATCACCTCATGCAATTCCAACCAGTCCATACCCATCATGGTGTCATAAGATCCCAAGATTGTGACGTACATATTGGCCCTGGTGAAAAACTCTCCCAAGTTAAAGGTACAACCCATAACCTTCCCGCCAACCTCCTGTTTGGCTCCCACATCCATCTCTACAAAGATAAACTCATCCTATTCGACTGCATTAACCTTAATTCTTTTTAGTGCCACACCAGAAATAAAAACCTTCAGTACCACCAGGATCTGTAAAAATACTAAGGGTCGGGTCAGTGACAATATCTAACGTCTCGAGCACAGTCGACTGGTGCTCTGCCTGGTGTTTACTCACTATTGGATGAATCCGATGGGCCTTTCCAAAAACTCCCACGGTAGTGGGTCCGGCTGATCCAAAGATCTGGTTCTCTCCACTAGGCAGTCATTATGGTAATGTGGCTCCCCACATTCCAACACACCTTCGATCCAATAATCCTAGTACCCAAAGAAGAAGTTGGATCCTAACACTAAGGCCAACACGAAGTTGTTGATCTTAAGTTCTTAGTAAAAAGGTGCAGAGCATACCGAAGCAGCTCCGAACGGGCCTCATACTCGAGCACCGTACGGTCTCCCTATCGGAAGGCATTGAACTCGTTGAGCTGACGCACAATGAATTCCTTTGATAGGTACCTCTCTTGAAATTTTTCCTCGAACAACTCCCATGACATGTCTTCAATGGCCATGTTCAATTTTGGCAGGAGTGTCTTCACCAGAAAAGAGCACTCCCCTCCAATTGAAAGTCCTCCATGCAGAAATTTATGTTGGAGGTATAGTTGCAAAGTGCAGGCACCTTTCCATATTCTCCAACCATGCCTCGACGGTTGTGCCATTTGAGGCACCCAAGAAATTGGGATATTTGACCTTCTCTAGTTCATGGTGAAAGTTAACAGTATTGGTTGGGGCACACTGTGGACCCTTAGGGGTACAAGCATCCTACTCTCAACTCAATATATATGGTGAATCAAGGCCTATGACACTCCCTGGAAGGGCCTTGTCAAACCATCATCATCCCTTACAAAATTTGAATCCAGCCCAAGTACTTTTTCTTCCCCTTGGGGTTACACTCTGAGGGCATGGGCACTAGAGGCGTCACACCTCCTTCAATGGCACCATGTTGCAAACCTCTATGGCGTCCTCTAATCGAGATCAGCACAAGGATGCGTTAAAGTTTTTAATTAACACTAGGTTAATGGTCAAGGGTCTACTGTAGTGGAAATCATGGTGATCCATAGTCGCAGAGTTGAACCCACTCTGATACCATATGTAATGACCCCAGATAGTTACGACGGAAAGAGAAGCAAAAAGTGAATTTTTTTTTTTTTGTCTTTAGTCAACAAGGCAATGATGACAATATTTGAACCACACAACCTGACAACAAACACATGTAAGCCGATCAGGCAACATAAAACAATGACCCAAGTACTAGGACAACGAGCAATGGGGCGAAACATGTGTAGATCAAAATATAGAAGTGACTACCCGCTCAACACAAACATGAAAATGCCTCCAAGCTAAAGGACAACATCCTGAATCCCAACACAATGGTCTTGGCAACCAACAACTAGAACCTCGATGGTGTGCAACCAATGCATGAAGGCGTTACAACCCAAGCGCCAATAAAAAATACCACAAACAATGCCCATAATGGGTAGCACAAACCCCAACCTAGTTATCCTTTTCCTCTATCCCTTAGGGTGTGCCATGATCCCCTCATTAGAATCATGCCATCCCTGGGTGATAGGCATGACAATAACCCTGGTGCTTCATAACCTATTTGGACCAAGGACTCTAGGTGAATCCAACTTGCTAGGATCCGAGTTCCTGACAAGAGGACTACACCCACGCCCCCCAGCAACAGGTCAACAAGACACAATATGAATTCACTCAAATTAAGTTGTGGAAGCTATTAAATGATTTTTCCCATCAACCATAACCCATTATCTATTCATCATGATGTCTTAGTGTGAAGGAGTGAACTATTAGGATGTGATCATTATCATAAATGTGTCCCAACGGTTACCAAGAATGTGAACTATTAAATTGTTACTATTTTCATGAAGTTATTATAAAGGGGAACCGATATATCTAACAATGAATCGTTGTAACATAATAATATTCTGTCCATTAATACTGTCTAACCAAGTGTTATCTACTAATGGGCATCAACAAAAAATCCATGTGCTATCTATAATAATAAATCACATTGTATAGATCATCATCGATCATTACATATTGTTAACAATCAATTGCTTGATAAAAATGCGGAGTATAATTTCGATAACAACATGCTATCAATGGGATAAAAATCATTGTCACCCAATCACTATACATATATCGTTTCCTAGTAAATACATAAAATTGTTGAGTTATATTTTAAAATTGCTGAGTAAAAGATGCAGTTCGATGTCTTACAATACATGTTACTGTGTAATACAATAAACATAAACTCGTTGGGTTATACAATGGTTGATTCATTTTCTATTCTATATTCTATTGTTGTCTATATATACTAGTCAACTCGTTGTCTATATATATTATACGATTGTTGTCAATTCTTTACTGTCCACCTATTACATATTAAGTCGTTGATCATAAAAATTCCAATCGCTACCCTTGATATGATCATGGATTACAACACAACATTTAAGAGTCATAATGTAACTAAAAATCACTATTAAATAATTAAATTCATTTCCTAGTAAAATGATATTGTATCTAAGTGAGATTCATTTCCAAGTCATCCAAGTATCAAAGTAAATAGGGGTAACAACAGGCAATCATTAAATGGTCATTAAAATGTAGGGGAAAATGATAGGGGAAAATGATATACATGCACAACCATGTAAATCGGTGAGTGTTGTGTGTTATGCCTCGAAATTAGTGTTGGGTATTGAGGCACGAAAATCATGGTGTACCAGTTGTGTAAATGCCTCGAATTAGTGAGGTGAGTTTAGTTACACATGCCTAGGAAACCATCCATAATAAATCAACGTTAATCAACATCAATCCGTTGTTATTCCAGGGTTAAAACACAGTCAACTAAGGAGTAATTTCTTTTCCAATCAAGTAAATATTCGTTGGCATCTGAGGGTTAAACACAGGCACACAATAAATTTTGCCAACAGGTAGAGATTTGTTGTGAATCCAAGAATCAACTCGTTGTCAATTAAATGAGCTCATTGTGTAAAAAGAAGGATGAATTCGTTGCAAAAATTGGCAAATTTGCCCAGTGGCGCTAACCTAGCTGGGGAAATCGCCAAGTGATTTAATGTCTATCACTCTAAGTGATTGGTTTCATTAGTATACATGAATTCAAATTGGGTGCAAGTAAATGATTCAACTAAAGGCATTTTATGGTTTATTCAACAATAAATAAATAAAACAAATTCAGAAAATCAGACACAATTAATGGTTATTCAGAAGGTAAAAACGTAGGTAGAAGCACAGTAGCTATGGCCCCATTCACACAGTAGAACCACCACTATTGTCACAACAAAGCGCTACCCATTACAAAGTATATACCTAGGAAAAAATACAACTCAGAAACACAGAGAAAAAGAACTAAAACACAGTCAACTAAATGCATAACCATGTTGTGGGAAGCATGCTGTCAAATTTATTGATCTAACACAGATAGACAATTCATGGAGGAACAAATGCTGTGTAAATTTTCCAACGAAAAGCAATAAATTTCTGAGGAGAAATCGTTGTTAAGGATCACATAATTTCGTTGTCATGTAATTGTTAAAGCAAACACAGGGTACCAAAATAGTTAAGAAAACGCATTGAAAATGCACTTGTCAGGGTAAAGGAATGAAGGTTCACGGTCAATGTAACAGTAACAAAAATTGAAGTGTAAGATTTTCCATGTAATTAAAGGTAACGATTGCAGTCTAGAAAGGGTGAATATCATAGATAATTCCAAGTGATATCTCCCAGTCATTCACCCAAAAAAAACGCAGTCCAAAATAATTTATAAACTATCATTCGGGTGGGAAAGTACGCAAGTTAAATTCATCTTAAAAAATATTAAAGTGCAAAGATAAAATCATAACAAGGCGCAATACAGTCACTCAACTAAGAAAAATCAACAGGGGTAGACAACTGGGCAAACTATCCTTCGCTCATCATCCACACACAGAAAAGCAGGGCATTAGAATCTATAAGTCGCTATGCACCGAAGTGATGACCGTCAATTCGGCTCCTGGCCAACTGCTTAGGTGTGGCCTGATAAAATAGGGATGAGGACGGAGTAAAAATCACAAATCTTCAAAACCAATCAATAAAACCAATAGGACAATCACATCATTCAGGGATCAATTGCCAAGGGAATCAAGTCAAGCAGCGAGCTTAAGGCTATGGGGAATTTAAGTTCTCGGTTGAAATGCTAAGTCGACATTTTCTTTACACAATTAAAAGTACAGAAATGAAAGCATAAGGTCAATAATAATCTACCATGCATAATAAAGGTAAGCATACTGTAGCCCAAGGTGACAACTCTTAATCATTGTCCCTCGTCATCCGTGCAACTCTCACTTGCCGACCAATGAGACTTCACTGGTACCTCCCAGCCAATGCTAGGGGTAATGTTCTTCCCCCTTAGCCCCCTATCCACGAAGGGGACAAACACACTAAACCAGATAGAAGCTATCTCCCAGCTCACCTCGCAAGGCCGAGCTACCACTCCTTACCGAGATGGGTATCCCAACTCCCATAAGATAAGTCAGTCAATTCTAAAATTCTACAGCGTAACATTACGCATCCAAGAAGAGATCCATCCTCCTCCTCCACCCACCTTTATAAAGAGTTTCTAAGTCATTTCTTTCCCAATTTCCCATTTAATTTATTGTTCAAAAATTTAATTCAAAAAATCCTCCCCATAAATGTATCACCCATCCCCTTCATTGCACCAGAAATTAATTTCATTATTTATTTAATTACTCCTATTTCCCTCACCCACCTAAAATCATTCCTAGAATCACTCCTAGGTGTCCCCATATTCCCTTACACATTTTAATGACTTACCCCTTTACTAATTTACTAGTTGAGTTCAATTTAGAAAGTTCTTAAAGGAAATATTCCTTACTAAGTTAGTCAATCCACTTTTTCCTTATGTTTCCCTTTCTCTTTATGTTTCCCCCTTTTCCCCTTAGTTTCCTAATTCTTATAAATTTCCCTCTTTCCCTTTTTATCTAAAACTCAAATTAGCCAGTGTAGACTTTACCCTTTTTCCCCTTTTTCTTTTTAGTTAAAAATTTTAATTAGCACATGTAACAAACAATCATTTTTTATTTATTTATTTTTTTAATCCCTCAATATAATTTGATTTTAATAATTTAATCAAATTTCTTACCCCCTTTTTATCACATGTTTAAATATTATTATTATTATTATTATTATCCACAAGTATTACTTAGACCTAGATTTTAATTTCTGAGGCTGGGAAACATTTTTATTAGGAAAAATTGTTTTTAAAACTCTATCATCCCATCATTCATTCTAAGGCCATCTCGGTTTATTCAATTATTAGTTAAGAACGCAACGTTCCCTTCAGGACACACTGGGTGCTCCAAGGGTGCCACTCCCCTGATTATGTTTCACTTGCACGACGTACCCTTCGGGACATACTACGTGCTCCAAATGTGCCACTCGCCTCTTTCTATTTTTCCTGCGCGAAGTGCCCTTCAAGACGCACTACATACTCCAATGATGCCACTCACCTCTTGATTGACTTGGTAGACATCAGAAACCCATAGAGTCAATACTCTGCCAGGTGATCTTGTGGGAGACTAAGGGCCTCTAAGGAATAAGGCCCTTTCCTTATTGCGCGCCCCTTAGAATTATCGTGGGTGACTATCGTAGTCTTCCCTCACGACATCGTGGGTATTTTTGAAATAGGTAATCGTTAACCTACAATTTGAGCCACGATGAGAGTGCTAGTAGGTTGTGGCAGGGTTGTTGTCCACACCTTTCCCTAAAAGTCTTTGTTTGTCGTGCGTGACCCCTCTACTCCATAAGTAAGTCTGGTCGGAAAGCTATCATCATCCTGCATCATCATTGAATCATGTCAGAAAATAAAATCAATTATCATAACATCTAATCATAAGTGAATATTTCAAATCAACAACAATCAAACCCCAATAGTCCACTCCCTGACTCGATCCAAAGTCCAAGGGTTTCATCGATGCCTCAACATCCTCAAGTTCCAAATCCTGCACACTCAAGAGAACCAAGTCCATAGCACCTGTCTATGTCAATATAGTAAAAGAACATGTCATCATATCCATAATTCCTCATGATGATAATCAAATTCCCAAAAGTATAATAATCTGGATCACTTGCAAGCAAGTGTCCTCAAAGAATAAGTTCGCTAAGTGTGTGCAAGAGCAGGATGTTACAAGTAGGAATCCATCTCATAATCCTTTTCCTTTATGTTGATGACCTTATCCTTACTAGTAGTGACTCAAAACTTTTAAAACATGTGAAAACCAGCCTTAAGAAGAAATTTGAAATGACAGACGTAGGTTTTTTGCATTATTTCCTTAGTCTCCAAGTTTTGCAAACCAATAAAGAAATTTGTATTTCCCAATCTAAGTATGCTTGTGACCTTATTCTTTGCTTTCACATGGATGATTGTAAACCATCCCCTTCTCCCTTCCATTATGGAATCAAGCTTATTATCACATGTACTTCTCCCGAAGTTGATGCCACCCTGTATCATCAGTTAGTTAGTATCCTCTTATACTTCACTCATACCCACCTTGATATTTTCTTTTGTTGTTGGTGTTGTTGCCCAGTATATGAAAATACCCCATGAAATCCATTGGAAAGAAAATAAAAGGATACTTCTCTATGTTCGTGGTATAGTTCAATTTGGGATACATTACAGTTCAGGGGGACTCCTTTAATGGTTTGTTTCACTGATTCATATTGGACTGGTGACCCTGATGATCGGAAGTCTACTATAGATTATATTTTTATCCTTGGTTCAAGACTTGTCACATGGGCCTATAAGAAACAATATGCTATTGCACTTTATTTATCAAAATAAAAGTACGGAGTAGCAGTAAATGAAAATCTGGAAGCCTTCTAGCTTCGACAGATCCTTTCATAGTTTTGATTCCAGCAACAACATCTGACCAGCCTTAGGTGTGAAAATCAGAGTGCCATCAAGCTCACCAAAGACCCAGTTCAACATGATTGCAGCAAGCACATTGAGCTACACATGCACTTCATCAGAAATCTCATTCATGATCAAGTTATTGAAGTGCTCTTTTTCCCTACAGAAGATCAAGTTGCAAAAATTTTCACAAAGTCTCTTACATAAATGAAGTTTTCAAAACTTTGATCTATGTAAGGAGTTTAGGAAGTTGTCATTAATGGGGGTAGGCTCTAATTCATCCTTCCTTCTCCTATTGTGTCACTACTGTAAATCCTCTAATACTTTCCCAAGTTGTTCTTAAGGGGGGATGTCAGGATATATAGACAATTAGGAGTTAGTTAAGATCTACTTGGTCTAATGTGTCATTAGGTAAAAGTGTGTTTCTTTAGTATGCACTAGTTTGCATTTGTAGTTAGGAAATCAGATGGTCACGACCTGTTCCTGACATAGAGTAATTCGACAATTCATATTCCCCTCATTCTTAACGACCATTGATCCATGGCTTAGCACCCGATTGGTCCATGCTCTCTATTTAAAGAGCATGGATGTTAATTTTCCGATGATCGATTATGAGAAACTCTCTTGTAAAATCTCTCTGTAATCTTTTTCTTTTGCATTAATAAATTTCTCCAAGTGGTCATGTTGGCTAGGGCCATTGATTCTTCCCCGTAGGTGTTTTACCACATCAAAACATTGGTGTGCTGATCTTTGATCTAGTTGTGTGAGTGGTTACTGAAGGTTTTCATCCTCTGTTGGAATACTTGTGTTTTCTAACAACATAAAGCCAATTTGTCTTTGATCTTGGAGGCTATAATCTTAGTAATAACTTTGTATAAAAATTTACATAGACATATTGGTCTATATTCATGAAAAGAATACGGTTTTGACTCCTTCGGGATGAGAGATAGAAATGTAGAATTTAGTGAACCACTTACCTTACCAGAAATCTTGTCGCTTGCATTTCATTTAACAGATATTTACCCATAATATCAAAAAAGTGGTGGAAAATATCCTCGGTCCATCCATATAGGCCTAGGATTTTGTCCTTTGGCATCAACTCTACAATTTTCTCAACTTCCTGAAGAGTGACTTTCTTACCATCCTCATTGATTTCTTCATATGTGAAGAATCGTGGGACTTGTTTTAACACATTAAGTTGGGTTAAAGTATCTTAATTGACCTTTGATTTATAATCATAACTATAGAAGTTGAGATAATCTTCTTTAATCCCAATCAAGGTATGTTGAATATTCCCTTCTAAATCCAAGACATCCCATATATTATTATAATTATTTCTATTCTTTGCAAATTGTGAAAAAAAATTGTATTCCTATCCCAAATTTTCAACCAAATGACCTTTCTCTTGAGTCGCCACGATTCTTCCTCTACTTTGAGAATATCATGTTTTCTTTTTTCAAGTGTTATGATCTCCTCTTTTACATCATAAGGAAAGATTTGTGAGGGAAATCGTTTCACAACTTCTATTAATTTATGCTCCAACACTATATTCAACCTGCATCTTTTTTCTTTTCTCTTTTTTTCCAAGAAACCACAACTTCTTTTAATTTTTTCTATCTTGGACACTATGAGATTCATAGTTGAATAATATTACCAAGAATACATTCAGAACCAAGTTTATATTACTAGAAAGCTAAAATCTTTCTCCATCAACTAGGCATGACTAAATTTGAAAGTGAAATGAAATGTATCCTTTTGTTCTTCAAACTATAGGCAAACAAGGTTATGATATGATAGAAAGGAGTTTATGAACCAAGATCTACATCTGATCTAGTTCCCCAAAAAATCTTCATTCATAAGAAAACAATATAGTATTTTTTAAATTCCTTTTGGTCCATTGTATCCATTCCTCCATGTTGGAAATATCTGACTTGGAAAAATATCAACTAAACCTACTGAAGTAAACAAAGAGGAAACAAATTTAAAGAGGGGATATAATATTGCTCGATCCCCCCAAATATCCCCAGACGAGAGATTTAATCTAAGGTTCCCTCCAATTATTATATTATCCTCCTTTAAGAAACCATTGTTCTCCAAAAGCTGCCAAAAGGGAACTTTGTCTTTGTATGGCCTATAACAGTTCAATATTTTTACAAGGTAAGAAACTTATTTGATCCGAACTTCCAAAATTATACTAGCAAATATATGGAAGGCATGAAAATACACTTTTGAAGGGTTCCATCTAGAAATCAAACCCCTCGAGATTCCAAAAGAATCTATCACCAAACAATTCCAAGACAGACAACATTTTAAGAAGATTTTTTTGGCATTCTTATGATCAACCATTGTTTTCTAGAGGAAGATGATATCGGGGTTCACAAACTATATTAACCTATTTATGGTTAACATTTTTGGGGAAAACCCAACCCCCCTCAAGTTATATGAAAGGAAAATCATGGAGGAACCCCCAAATTAGGTATTTATGCTCTAAGAGCCCTTAGCCTAGTCTCTGTGCTCCAAGAGCCTTTGGTCGGGTCTCTGTGCTCTAAGAATTTTTTCACAAATCGACCCACATATAATTTTCCATCTAAATAAAAAAATTGACCCACAGAGTCTCCTATATCCTTAAAAATATTTAAAACCCATAACTCTATTGGAAAATCAGGCATCAACATCCATAAACATCTCTTCTTGAACAAATCCAAATAGGGATTAAAACCTAGTTCCCATTTCTTTAACATTAAAATGCCTCTATCCATAATCCATAGAGTCTCAATGATTTTTATTAGGTCTTTGGACTTATAATGCAACTAAAATACATGCAAAATTAAGGTTATTGGTTGCAAAAAGATAGTATTTTAATAAAGTGTTGAGAAAAAGATGTTTGGAATTTTTTTGAGTGGTAAATCATAAAATATATTGTAGTACAAATTTTATTTTACATTACTTTTAGTTTTTACTCAAGGTTATTGGTTGAAGAAACATAGTACTTTAATAAAGTGTTGAGGAAAAGATGTTTATCCTTTTTTGACTGGTAAATCATAAAACATATTGTAGTATAAATTTCATTCTTACATTTAGTTTTAGTTTTTACTAATTTAAGATGAGGGATCACACTATCAACATGGATTTTGTTAATTGGTGAAAGTCATAGATTTTGTTAGTAGAGACGTATTGTTAAATCCCATGACTAACATCTTATTTAGACTGTCGATCTACCAACCAAATTCAATATGTCCCATTCAATACATATGCCCACTAAATTTATATCCTAGTCAATATTGGTGCTAACCAAATTCTAGATATAGTGAATGAGTTTGCACAACTTTCTTCAATAATATGTCTCATTCATTATGGATTTCCATCTAAATTCCAAATACAATGAAGGAATTTTCACACCTTTCTTCAATAGTATGTCCTAGACAATTCACATACCAAACAAATTCAAATGAGAAACAATTAGTTTCCCCAACTTTTTCACCTCTATTTCCTATTCTATACTTTTTCCAACCAAATTTTGATGGAATTAATGAGGTTGCATAACATTCTACCCCAAAATGTCCCATACAATATGGCTTGGCCACTAGATTTCATACAGAATGAATGATTTTTGTCACCTCTCTTAAATAATATGTCCCTAACAATTGACCTACTAATGAAATTCATGATAGAAACAATTATTTATCATCTTATTCACCTATATTTCCTACTAAATACTTGTACATGACAAATCCTAAATACAATTAGTGAGTTTGAATAAATTTCTTCACCAATGACCCTATGAATACAAATTGTTTGTAACGACCCCAATCATTACGTCTGCAAGTGAAGCGAAAAGTGTTAATTTTTTTTATTTTTTTTTGGGGTAGGAAGGAAAAGATGACATAGTTCTCCACACCCAGACGATGAACACAACGCCTACAGATTAGGCAATAGACAATAAGAATGTACATGCTGGCACATCGATCAACTTGGTGAAACATGCATAAATCAAGAAGGGATGATACCCTAACAACCGATGACAATCAACAAGACGAATAAGACATTCAAGAAACACCACAACCTCCTTGCACGACCAAGTATATCTGCGCACCTCAAAAAAAAAATATTAAGGTACAAATATTTTAAAAGAAGAAGGGAAAAATGGGGTGGAGGAAAAATCGTTGATAAGATTAAAACAAGGTAATACAACTATTTTACAAAATTTAAGAAATCCAGATAATGTTCACATGACCAAATTTTGCGATAAAAGATAGTGGTATTTTAACCATATTGGCATATGACCCATAGATATTAGCATAGGGGTAATGATTAATATAAGATATCATTATTAAATACGGATAGTTAAATATATTCCATCTGTAATCATATTGGTATTAAATACTTTTGGTTGTTGTGGAAATAAAGAATAGGAGTCTGTCCTTCAAATCAACTTGTTGTCTTTTAACCAGAATTACACTGCCACTACCTATTAAAATCACAAAATGAATGTAATAGAAAAATAATTGTGAGGACATTATTCCATCAACTGTGATTACATTATTACATGGTAACGATGGAAGAAATACCAATTCGTAATAAGACTATGACAACCATCAATGGGGATTCAAAGCCTACAACATGAGGCTTATTAGTACCCACTCTTCAATGCTACAAATTTTGCCACCAGGTTACTCAGTCAGTCAAAAATAGTAAGGCGCGGTCAACTAGTATTAAAGAAATACAATTACCCAACAGAAACACCATTAACGCAACAAACGTGACAACCACTTGCTGTCATTCCCAACCTCAAGAAAATAATTTCGTTGTTTAAGAAGGCGGTCTTAAAATCATAGAAATAAAAATAAAAAAGGTTTTTGTTCTTAAATTCTCTGGTCTAAATTAACAAGTTCTTGATTACTCCATTGATAAGCTATTAATAAGGGCGGTCGAAAACATGTTATTATTCAATAATCATTATGGAAATAGTTGCCAATGTACAGGATTGTCGTCATCAATGCTTCCCTACCATTTATAAATTAGTTGTCAATAATTTATTGTCAATCAATGTGATGTAAATAAATTCGTTGTCCTATGAACTGAAATGAAAACAATAAGTGCTATCATAATAAATGGTCTGTGTAGAAAATCGGTTTATTAACATTACTTTTCAACCTATATAATGACGATATTTATAAATATACAAGATAGTTGGTTGTGATTAAAGGGCATGCAATTATCAAATGTGGAAAATGTTGTCATCAAAGGAACAATGGCCTATCCAGTTCTGAGTTTCTATCAAACATAAGGATATTAATATATCTACAGTCTGAGGAAAAAATCAAATTAAATAACATGTTGTCCCACCATGTTGTTCTTCCAAATGGCATTAAATTCACAGTAATACACCAGTAACCGGCGAAGGGAACAAATGGTAATATTGGCACACAAGAGAAGAGTGTGCAGTGAATTTGTAGGCTAAGAATGATGGGTTGCTACCCAACATACAGTGAAAATGCAAATCACATTCAAGCATAGCCTCTATATTAGGTGGGCGCAGATGGGTCCAAACAAAGCAGGCACACACCATTAAGTTGCAGTCATAAAACAAAAGTGAAGGATATCATTAAAAGTAAGTAGTTGTCCTTAAACAAAAATCTAAATTTAAACAATCAAGTGGGTACCTCTTAGACAAATTAGATTTATCATGTAAATTATTGTCATACCATAAAAGATAAAATCATTTTTGTAGGAGTAAATTGTAATATAAAAATTAGCTATTACTCAAACTAGAAAATCATTGTCATTATTGAATGCAAAATGGTTGTTTAAATCTATTATACTAAAGGTTGTTAGTGGGTATAAATAGCAAGGTAGAGTTACATGAAGATATGGCAGAGGAAGGATGTGATAACGCGGATGAAGCATGTCGAGACATAGAGTGATAAATAGGTAATATCGCAAGGTTTAAGTATGTTAAGTAGACTTGATAGATATGGATTGATAGGTACAGTAGAATTAGCAAGTTGTGTCATTAAATCCCCATCTAGAATATAATAAATTCACAGTCCGAAATGGTAAATAACAGTCCAATAAAAGTGTTAAAAACGCAGCCATTTCTTAAATTGTTGTCATAAAAAGAATTAAGAATGCAACCAAACAAATGAACTCAAAAAAAATGCAATCATACCAATGCTATATAGTCACTGAAAGGGGATTCGCTATCCTTTAAAATGTTGGTATTAATCATGAAGTTCACGGGTAAAATCTCTGGAGTAAAATTCACTGGAATAAATCGCGGGAATAAATTCTCATAGGAATAAATTGTTGTGTATTACTCAAGCATTGTCTACTAACCAAAAATATCGTTTCCCCAAGCTAAATATGATCGAGGTCCAACAATACAGTTCCTATTATTTACCACACGATTTGTTGTCTATAAATATAATAATACTGTGTATAAACTATCAATTGCTCCTTATATAAATCGCTCATTTATAAAATCGCACAGGTATAAAATCAAAATGCAGATTGCAGTCCCCAATGTAGTCAATATGTAAGGAGTCACAATCAAATAATAATGAAATTGTAGATCCATATGTTCAGAAAAGAAAATGCATTCAACATATAAAAACGTAGAGAAAATAACCAGCACTGAAATGCATTCATAAATGTAAAAGCGCAGAGATTGTGCCTTCAACTAAGAGTTTATCAATCAAGGAAAACATGGATAATCCTTCACGAATATGCAAGGGTTTTGAGAGGTTAGGAAATCAAATGCAGATGTACTCAATTGCCAGAAGGCAGAATGACCACCAATCAACCAAGAACAATCACAGGGACAAACGACTGGGCAGAAGCATCCTTCACTCATCATCCACGCACAGAAAAGTAGGGTGTTAGGATCTATAGGTCTATTAACACCGAAGTGATGACCGTCGAACCGGCTCCTAGATGACCTCTCAGGCGAGGGATGATGAGCTAGGGACAAAGGAGAAATACGAAGCGCAAACTCAACGCAAATCAATAAAACCATGGGACGATCAAAACATGTAGGGAATCGAAATCCAAGGGAATCAATCAACAACGAGCTTAATGCTATGGGGGAAATTCAATTATCAATTAAAATGCTAATTTAATCATTTTCTTTAAACAATTAAAATACAGAACTAAAATTGTATAGTGTACTAATAATCTACCATGCAAAAATAAAGGAAGTGTACCGTAGCCCAAGTCGCCCGCTCTGAGTTTCTATCCCGCACACTCCATGCATCTCCAGATTTCTGACTGATGATACTTCAATGACACCTCCCATCCAACGCTAGGGTTAATCTTCTTCCCATTAGCCCCCCTAGTTGCAAAGGGGCCACACACACTGAACCATAGATCAGTTATATCCCAACTCACCTCACAAGGCAGAGCTACCACTCCTCACCGAGATGGGTATCCCAACTCCAACAAGCTAAGTCAGTCAAGTCTAAAATTCTACAGCGTAATGTTACGCATCACAAAAAAACTCCATCATCTTCCTCCTTCCTCCTTTATATAGATTTTCTAATTCATTTACTTTCCCAAAATCCCATTTATTTCATCATTCAATAATTTAATTCCTAATAATCCTCCCTGTACAAGTGTCACCCATCCCCTTCATTGCACCATAAATTAATTTCATTAATTAATTAATTACTCCTATTTCCCTCACCCACCCAAAGACACTCCTAGAATCACTCCTAGGTGTCCCCATAATCCCTTACAAGTTTTAATGACTTTCCCCGTTACTAATTTACTAGTTCAGTTTAATTTAGAAAGTTCTTAAATGCTAGATAACTTACTAAGTTAGTCTTTTTGCTTTTTCCTTGTGTTTCCCCTTTCTTTTTGTGTTTCCCGCTTTTTCCTAGTTTCCTAATTCTTTTAGATTTCCCTCTTTCCCTTTTTATTTAAAACTCAAATTGGCAGGTGTAGAAAATTCACTTTTCCCCCTTTTTCCTTTTTAATTAATAAATTTTATTTAGCATAAGTGACAAAACAATTATATCCCTTTTTCAAATTTTAAATTTTTTCCCCCAAAATATTTTTATAAATTAAATGAATTACTTACCCCCTTCTCGTCACAATATTAATGATGATTATCATTATTATTAATTTATTTTTATTTTTATTTTTATAAAAATAGATAAAAAAAAATTATCACAAGAATCACTTAGACCTAGACTTCATTTTCCTAGGTTGGGCGACATTTTATTAGGGGAAATGTTTTAAATATTTCTTAACATGTTATTCATCCTAAGGCCATCTAGGTTAATCCATTTATTAATTAACAATGCGACATGCCCTTCAGGGCGAACTAGATGCTCCAAGGGTTCCACCCGCCTCTTGACTGACTTGGCAGACATAAAAAATCCCTGGAGTCAATACTCCGCCAGGTGATCTTGTGGGAGACTAAGGGCCTCTAATGAATAAGGCCTTTGCCTTATTGCGCACCCCTTAGAATCATCATGATGGACTGTTGCAGTCGGCCCTCATGGCATCATGGGTCTTCTCGAAATAGGTAATCGTTAACCTATAGTTCGAGCCATGGCGAGAGTGCTAGTAGGTTGTGGTAGGGTTGTTGTCCACACCTCTCCCTCAATGTCTATTGTAGTCATGCATGACCACTCTACTCCACATGTGAGTCTGGTCGGCAAGCTATCGTCAGTCTGCATCATCAACAAATCATGTGAGAAATAAAATCGATAATAATAACCTCTAATCAGATGCACATAGGACATATATACACAATCAAACCCCAATAGTCCAGTCCGTGACTCGATCCAGATTCCAAGAGTCTCATCGATGCCTCTTCATCCTCGAGGTCCAAAATCCTTCACACTCAGGAGAACTGAGTCAATAGCACCTATCTATATCAATACAAAAAATAAAATGGCATCATATCCATAACGCCTCATAATCATAATCAAATGCCCAATAGTATAATAATCTCGATCACTTTCAAGAAAGTGTCCTCAAAGAATAGGTTCGGTTAGTGCACGCAAGAGTGGGCTGTTACATACACCCCCTCTTGGTCTAAAATTCGTCTTGAAGTTTCACAGTATATAAGTGCTGAAATAATGTGTACCACAGTATCATAAGTCTATCTATCAAACAAAAATGGAAACTAGTACCGCATATCATATGCATCCTCTGAGGTCACCGAGGGCGGACTATAGTTATCCCACTGGACATTGACCTCATCTACTGTTCAATGTCATAGTTGTCGAATGCAATGATCCAGGATCCGGATCGGCTCAGTTGTGATCGCACCCTCTTCCGACACCTGCAAGGTGATCAAGTCAAAACATGTGTAGGATCACTAATCATAATGTCTCAGATAGAGACGTGAAAGACATCATGCATATGCCTCATGAATTAGACAAGGCTATTCGATAGGCCACAAGCCTCTCCTTTCCATAATATCATAGGATCCCATGAACCTAGGGGATAGTTTAGCCCCTTTTCCAAACTTGATCAAACTCTTATGTGGTTTTAGCAAAAAAAATAGCCAATCACCACATCGTAACTACGGTCGACATGACGCGCATCAACATAATTCTTATGTTGATCCTATGCTTCCTTGATACTTTGTATTATAGTTTGCATTTACTCTTCCAAGTCGTGCATCTCTTCTGGTTCCACCAGGACCCTATCCTCAAGCCAATCCCAACTCAAGGGCGTCCAACACAATCGCCCAAAAAGAATCTCTAAGGCACCATCTTAAATAGTGCTTTAGTAATTGTTGTTATAAGTGAATTCTACCAGTGGCAAGAATTCTTCCCAATGCTTTTGTTGGTCCATCATGTACATGTGCAACATGTCTTCCAAGGTTTGGTTTGTTCATTTTGTCTACCCGTCAGTCCCTGGGTGATACGCAGTACTAGATCTAGGTTGGGCTCCCAATGCCTCTTGCAAACTAGTCCAAAATCGTCCAGTAAACATTGATCCTCGATCAACTATAATCCTCTTAGGCACTCCATGCAGCCTTACAATCTCATTGATGAAAACCCTAGCTATGTCAGGTGCCTGATATGTCGTACGCATAGGAATAAAATGAGCACTCTTTGTCAAAGTGTTGAATACTACGAAAATTGAGTCATGTCTCCTTTCCATCAGTGGAAATCCAACAATAAAATCCATCGAAATAACCTCCCATTTCGATTATGAAATAGCGTGTGGATGTAGTAATCCTGTGGGATGTCTATGTTCACCCTTTACCTATTGACATTATAGACATCGGGCCACATAGTTGACTATTTCCACCTTCATTCCTTTCCATAAGAATAAAGGTTTAAGGTCCACCCTCATCTTCGTGACTCCCGGGTGAGCCGTGCATACTGCTCTATGAGCCTCGTTTATGATAAATCTCCTCATTTCGTCATTCGGTGGTACATAAATCCGGTTTTTAAACCTCACTAATCCATCATCGTCAAACATAAATCCTTCAAATGTTGGTATCATCATTGTGTTTTGTCTGATAAAATCCTCGACCTCCTTGTACCAGTCATCGTTGCACTATAAAGTTAGAATATTTTCATGTAGATTCGTCTTAAGAGGCAACACCGAAAAGATGTGTTTTCTTCGACTCAATGCATCTTCACTAGGTTCATTGTTCCTTTTATGTAAGTAATCTCGAAGTCATACTCGCTAAGTAATTATGACCAACGTCATTGTCGCGTGTTCAGGTTTCTTTGCATAAATATGTGTTGTAGGCCATAGTGGTCCGTCTTTATTTCAAATTTCTGTCCAACTAGGTAGTGTCTCCAAACCTTCAAGGAATTTACAATGGCTAACAACTCCAAATCATGCATCACATAGTTATCCGCATTTCTTCTTAGTTTCCTTGAGATGTAAGCGAACAATCGACCATCTTGCAGCAAGACTCTTCCTAAGCCTTACTTTGATGCATAGGTTCATACCAAGAAGTTTGTGTCCATGTCAGGGAACTTTAGTATCAGTGTTGTTGTCAACAACTCCTTGAGCCTCCGAGATGCTTCTGCACATTTCTCAGTCCAAAAAAACTTCTTGTTCTTCTTCTGCTTTTCCGTGATCAGATTTTCTATCTTCGAAAATCATTCGATGAATTGTCGATAGTATCTTGCTAAACCCATGAAGCTACGCACTTTTGGGACATTTGTCGGCTCAGGCCATTCCATAATAGCCTCGACCTTTGCTGGATCCACGACGATACTTTCACCAGAGATGACATGCCCTCAATAGTGAATCCTCGATTGTTAAAATGAGCATTTGGACAACTTCCCATACAATTTATTCTCTTGCATATGCTGTAGTACCAAGCACAAGTGTTCTTCATGCTCCTCCATCATCCGAGAGTAAATCAAATATCTTTCATGAATACTTGTAAGAACTTATCCAAGTACTTGCGGAAAACCCTGTTCATCAAACTCATAAATACCCCTGGGGCGTTTGTCAGTGAAAATGGTAAAAAAGTAAACGCGTAATGCCCAACCTTATCTTAAAGGCGGTCTTAGGGACGTCATCCTATTTGATCCATAACTGGTGATACCCTGATCACAAATCGATCTTTGAGAATATCGTTGCACCCTTCATCTAATCGAACAAATCATCAATCCTTGGCAACGGATATTGATTCTTGATCGTTGCCTTGTTCAATTGATGGCAGTCAATGCAGAGTCTCCACGACCCATCCTTCTTTCGTATGAAAATAGCATGTGCACCCCACAGTGACACACTCAGATGTCTAAGCCCTAGGTCCAACAACTCCTTCAGTTTCATTCTCAACTCCTTTAATTCTGGGGTCGACATATGATAAGGCGTTCTCTCTATTGGTTCAGTCCCTGGTTTTAGGTCTAAGGTAAACTCCAATTCTCTCTCCGGTGACATCCCAGGTAACTCCTCCAAAATAATGTCTGCAAACTCTCTCACCATCGGTAGGTGTTATAGACCTTCCGCTACTCCTTTTTCATTTAAAAAAAGGATCGCATAAGTCTTACATCCCTTGCACAAGCTCTTCTGTAACTGCAAGGAAGAGATAAACCTCAGGGAAAATCCCTGGTTCCGACCTACAATCACGTGTTTTTGTCCCTCATCATCGACTAAGTTCGACCATCACATATTACAGTTGAGTATCACCTAATGCAATTCCAACCAGTCCATACTGTTCCCGATGACATAAGATCCTAAGATCGTGACGTACAGGTTGGACCTAGTGACAAACTCTCCTAGGTTAAGGGTAAAGCCCATAACCCTTCCTCTAACCTTATGTTTGGCTTTCGAAGCCATCTCTACAAAGATAAACTCTTCCTATTCGACTGCCTTTACCTTAATCCTTTTAGCACTGCACCAGAGATGAAACTCTCGGTAGCACCGGGATCTATCAAAATACTAAGGGTCCAGTCAGAGATGGTATAGTCGACTGGTGCTCTTTCTGGTGGTTATTCACCGCTGCATGAATTCGATGGGCCTTGCCCAAAACTCCCATGGTAGTGGGTTCGACTGATCCAGATGCTCCAGCCCATTCCTCTAGGCAGTCACGCTAGTTATGTGTCTCCCCACAGTATAACACAATTTCTTCGATCCAGTAATCCTAGTACCCAAAGTAGAAGTTGAATTCCAATGCTAATGCCAACACAAACTTGTTGACCTTAAGTTTCTCAGTAAGGCTACAAAGCATAATGAAGTAGTTCCAAAAATGAGCCTTGTACTCGGGCACCGTACGACCTCCCTGTCATAAGGTGTTGAACTCACTGAGCTGATGCTCAATGAATTTCTTTGATAGGTTCCTCTCTTAGAACCATTCCTTGAACATTTCCCATGACATGTCTTTGACGACCATGTTCAAAGTGGCCGGAGCATCTTCTACCATAGAAGAGCGTTCCCCTTCAATTGAAAGACAACCATGTAGAACTTCATGTTGGAGGTCGTAATCACGAAGCGTGAAGCATAATTCCTTTCTTTACAACTATGCCTCGATGAAAAAACCATCCACGACACTCGTGGACTCGAGAAATCAACTCTCTCGAGTTCTCGATGGATGTTAATGGTACTGAATAGGGTGCTCTATGGACCCTCAAAGGTAGAGGTGCCCTGGCCTCATCTCAGTACTGATGGTGAATCAAGGAACTTTGACATTAGCTAGAAGGGCCTTGTTAGACCATCATCATCCCTTACAACAAGAAAATCTATCCCAAGGACTTGTTCTTCCCTTGGGGGGTTTGAATCCAAGGGTACGGGAACTTCTGGAGGCATCGCACCTCCTTCCACAGCACCACGTTGTGAACCTCTGAGGCATCCTCTAAATGTGATCACCAAATAGACACGTCAAGGTTTTTAATTAATGCAAGGGTTAATACTCACATTTTTACTTTAGTGGAAAGCCTGGTGATCCACAGTCGTAGGGTTGAACCCCGTTCTGATACCATCTGTAATGACCCCAATCATTGCATTTGCAAGCAAAGTGAAAAGTGATAAGGTTTTTTTTTTTTTTTTTTTTTGGGAAGGAAGGCAAAGACGACACAATTATCCACACCTAGACGACGAACACAATGCCTGCAAATCAGGCAACCGACAAAACAAATATACACACTGGCACATCGAGGAACTTGGTGAAACACGTGTAAATTAGGAAGGGATGGATACCCTAACAACTGATGACCATCAACAAGATGACTAAGACATTCAAGCAACACGAAAAACTTCTTGCGTAACCAAGTCTATATGCGCACCTCAAAAAAAACTATTAAGGTACAAATCTTTTAAAAGAAAAAGGGAAAAAAGGGGTAGAGGAAAAATCATTGATAAGATTAAAACAAGGTAATACAACTATTTTACAAAATTTAAGAAATTCAGATAAGGTTCACATGACCAGATTTTGAGATAAAAGATAGTGTTATTTTAACCATATTAACATATGACCCATAAATATTAGCACAGGGGTAATGGTTAATATAAGATATCATTATTAAATATGGATAGTTCAAGATATTCCATCTGTAATCATATTGATATTAAATACTTTTGATTGTTGTGGTAATAAAGAATAGTAGTTTTTCCTTCAAATCAATTGTGATTACATTATTACACTGCCACTACCTATTAAAATTGCAAAATCACTGTAATATCAACATAACTGTGAAGACCTTATTCCATCAATTGTGATTACATTATTGCATGGTAACAACATAAGCAATGCCAATTCGTAATAAGATTGTGAAAACCACAAATGGGGATTCGCTGCCTACAACATGAAGCTTATTAGTACCCACTCTTCAATGCTAAAATTTTCCCCACCAGGTTACTCAGTCAGTCAAAAATAGTAAAGCACAGTCAGGTAGTATTAAAGAAATAAAACTACCCAACCAAAACAGCCTTAATGTAGAAAACATGACAACCATTCACTGTCATTCCCATCCTCAAGCAAATAATTTCGTTGTCTAAGAAGGCAGTGTTAAAATCATAGAAATAAAAATAAAAAGGGTTGTTTTTCTTAAATGCGTTGGTCTAAATTAACAAGTTTTGGATGAATCCATTGATAAGCTATTAATAAGGGTAGTTGACAACATGATATTAATAAATAATCATTATGTAAATAGCTATCAATGTATATGATTGTTTTCATAAATGATTCCCTACCATTTATAAATTAGCTGTCAGTAATTTACTATCAATCAATGTGATATAAATAAATTTGTTTTCCTATGAAATGAAATGAAAACAATAACTGCTATCATCATAAATGGCCTGTCTAGAAAATCGGTTTATTAACATTGCTTATCAACATGTATAACGACAGTATTTATAAATATACACGATAATTGCTTGTGATTAAAGGGCATGCGATTATCAAATGTGGAAAACACTGTCATCAAAGGAACGATGGCCTATCAAGTTCCGAGTTGTTGTCTAAGATAAGAATATTAATATATCTATAGTCTGAGGAAAAAATCAAATTAAATAACATGCTGCCCCACCAGGTTGTTCTTCCAAATGGCAATAAATTCGCAGTAATACATCAGTAACCGGCGGAGGGTACAAATGGTAATACTAGCACACAAGAGAAGAGTTCACAGTGAAGTTGTAGGCTAATAATGATGGGTCGTTTCCCAACATACAGTGAAAATGCAAATCGTAGTCAAGCACAACAAGCACAACCTATATATTAGGTGGGCACAGACGAGTCCAAACAAAGCAAGCACACACCGTTAAGTTGCAGTCAGAAAAAAAATGTGAAGGTTGTCATTAACAGTAAGTTGTCCTTAAAAAAAATATAAATTTAAACAATCAAGTGGCTACCCCTTGGACGAATTAGATTTATCATGTAAATTACTATCATACCATAAAGGATATAATCGTTTTTGTAGGAGTAAATTGTAATATAAAAATTAGCTATTATTCAAACTAGAAAATCGTTGTCATTATTGAATGTAAAATGCTTGTTTAAAGCTATTATACTAATGGTTGTCCGTGGGAATAAATAGCAAGGCAGAGTTACCTGAGGAAGGACGTGATAATGTGGATGGAGCATGTCAAGATCTAGAGTGATAAATAGGTAATATCACATGGTTTAAGTATGTTAAGAAGAATTGCTAGATATGGATCAATAGGTACAGTAGACTTAGAAAGTTGTGTCATTAAATTCCCGTCCAAAATATAATAAATTCACAGTCTGAAATGGTAAATAGCAGTCGAATAAAAGTGTTAAAAATGCAGCCATTTCTTAAATCTGTCATAAAAAAAATTAAGAATGCAGCCAAACAAACGAACTCAAAAAAAACACAATCATACCAACATTGTCTAGACAGTCAAAGGGGATTTTCTATCCTTTAAAATGCAGCTATTAACCATGAAGTTCGTGGGTAAAATCGTTGGAGTAAAATTCACTGGAATAAATCACGGGAATAAATTGTTGTGTATTACTCAAGAACTTTCTATTAACCAAAAATATCGTTGACCCAAGCTAAATACTATCGAGGTCTAGAAATACAGTTCTTGTTATTTGCCACACGATTTGTTGTCTATAAATATAATAACGTTGTGTATAAACTATCAATTGCTCCTTATATAAATTGCTCATTTATAAAATCGCACAGGTATAAAATAGAAATGCAGATCGGAGTCCCCAATGCAGTTAATATGTAAGGAATCATAGTCAAATAATAATTAAATTGTAGAGCCATATGTTCAGAAAAGAAAACTCATTCAACATATAAAAACACAAAGCAAATAAGCAACACTAAAACACATTCAAGAATGTAAAAATGTAGAGATTGGGCCTTCAACTTAGAGGTTATCAATTAAGGAAAAACAGGGATAATCCTTCACGGAGATGCAAGGGTTTTCAGAGTTTAGGAAATCAAACACAGAGGCACTCAATCACCAAAAGGTGCAATGACCACCAATCAACCAATAACAATCACAAGGACAAACGACTGGGCAGAATAATCCTTTGCTCATTATCCATGCACAGAAAAGCAGGGTATTAGGATCTATAGGTCTATTAACATGGAAGTGAAAACTGTTGATCCAGCTCCTGGCCGACTGGTGAGGTGAGGAATAATGAGCTAGGGACGAAGGTGAAATACAAAGTGCAAACTCAATGCAAATCAATAAAACCATTGGACGGTCACAACATGGAGGGAATCGAAAGCCAAGGGAATCAATCAACAATGAGCTTAAGGCTATGGGGTAAATGCAGTTATCAATTAAAATGCTAAGTCAATCATTTTCTTTACCCAATTAAAATACAAAATTAAAAGTGTATAGTGTACTAATAATCTACCATGCAAAAATAAAGGAAGCGTATCGTATCCCAAGTCACCCGCTCTGAGTTGTTGTCCCACACTCTCCATGTCGCACCCGCTTATTGACCAATGAGGCTTCACCGGTACCTTCCAGCCAACACTAGGGGTACTCTTCTTCCCCCTTAGCCCGCCGAGATGCAAAGGGGCCATGAACACTGAACCAGAGATCAACTAGCTCCCATATCGCCTCGCAAGGTCGAGGTACCACTCCTCACCGAGCTGGGTATCCCAACTCCCACAAGCTAATTCAGTCAAGTCTAAAATTATGTAGCATAATGTTATGCATCACAGAAAAACTCTATCATCCTCCTCCTTCCTCCTTTATATAGATTTTCTAACTCATTTACTTTCCCAAAATCCCATTTATTTCATTTTTCAATAATTTAATTCCTAATAATCCTCCCCGTACAAGTGTCACTCATCCCATTCATTGCACCATAAATTAATTTCATTAATTAATTAATTACTCCTATTTCTCTCACCGACCTAATGACACTCCTAGAATTGCTCCTAGGTGTCCCCATAATCCCTTACAAGTTTTAATGACTTTCCCCCTTACTAATTTACTAGTTGAGTTTAATTTAGAAAGTTATTAAATGTTAGATACCTTACTAAGTTAGACTTTCTTCTTTTTCCTTGTGTTTCCCCTTTCCTTTTCGGTTTCCCACTTTTTCCTAGTTTCCTAATTCTTTTAGATTTCCCTCTTTCCCTTTTTATTTAAATCTCAAATTGGCAGGTGTAGAAAATTCACTTTTTCCCCTTTTTCCTTTTTAATTAATAAATTTTAATTAACATAAGTGAAAAAACAATTATTTCCCTTTTTCCCCTTTTAAATTTTATCCCCCAAAAGATTTTTATTAATCAAATGAATTACTTACCCCCTTCTTATCACAAGATTAATGATTATTATGATTATTATTTATTTATTTTCATTTTTTTTTTATATAAATAGATAATAAAAAAAATTATCACAAGAATCACTTAGACCTAGACTTTATTTTCCTAGGTTGGGCGACATTTTATTAGGGAAAATGTTTTAAATCCTTCTTAACATGTTATTCGTCCTAAGGCCATCTAGGTTAATCCAAGGGTGCCACTCACCTCAACCTGTTCCCCTTGCGTGACGTGCCCTTCAAGATGCACTATGTGCTCCAAGGGTGTCACTCACCTCTTGACTGACTTGGTAGACATAAAAAAACCCTGGAGTCAATACTCCTCCAGGTGATCTTGTGGGAGACTAAGTGCCTCTAAGGAATAAGGCCCATTCCTTATTGTGCGCCCCTTAGAATCATCATGAGCAACTGTCGCAGTCATCCCTCATGACATCGTGGGTCTTCTCGAACTAGGTAATCCTTAACCTACAGTTCAAGCCACGACGAGAGTGCTAGTAGGTTGTGGCAGGGATGTTGTCCACACCTCTCCCTCAACATCTGTGGTAGTCGTGCGTGACCACTCTACTCCACATGTGAGTCTGGTCGGCAAGCTATCTTCAGTCTGCATCATCAACAAATCATATCAGAAATAAAATAGATAATCATAACCTCTAATCAGATGCACATAGGTCATATATACACAATAAAACCCTAATAGTCCAGTCACTGACTTGATCCAGAGTCCAAGGGCCTCATCGATGCCTCTTCATCCTCGAGGTCCAAAATCCTACACACTCAGGAGAACCGAGTCAATAGCACCTATCTATATCAATACATAAAATAACATGTCATCATATCCATAATGCCTCATAATCATGATCAAATGCCCAATAGTATAATAATTCGAAACACTTGCAAGAAAGGGTCCTCAAAGAATAAGTTCGCTCAGTGTGAGCAAGAGCAAGATGTTACATACACCCCCTCTTGGTCTAAACTTCATCCCAAAGTTTCACAGTATATAAGTGCTAGAATAATGTGTATCACAGTATCATAAGTCTATCTATCAAACAAAAATGGAAACTGTTGGCGCATATCATATGTGTCCTCCGAGGTCACCAAGGGCGGACTATATTTTTCTGACTGGACCTTGACCTCATCTACTATTTGACATCATAGATTTCGAATGTGATGATCCAGGATGTGAATCGAATCAGCCGTGAGCGCACCCTCTTCCGACACCCACAAGGTGTTCAAGTCAAAACATGTGTAGGATCACTAATCATGATGTCTCAGACAGAGATGTGAAAGACATCGTGCATACACCTCAGGAATCAGGCAAGGCTAGTCAATAGGCCATGGGCCTCTCCTTTCCACAATATCATAGGATCCCATGAACCTAGGAGATAGTTTAGCCTCTTTTCCAAACTTGATTGAACACTTATGCATTTTCAACACCAAAAATAGTCGATTGCCACATCGTAACTATGGTCGACATGACTCGCATCAACATAATTATTATGTTGATCCTGTGCTTCCTTGATACTTTGTCTTATAGTTTTCATTTACTCTTCCAATTCTTGCATCTCTTCCGGTCCCACCAGGACCCTATCCTCGAGCCGATCCCAACTCAAGGGCGTCTGACACAGTCGCCCAAAAAGAAACTCTAAGGCACCATATTAAATGGTGCTTTAGTAAATGTTGTTATAAGTGAATTCTACCAATGGCAAGAATTCTTCCCAATGATTTTGTTGGTATATCATGTACATATGCAACATGTCTTCCAAGGTTTAGTTTGTTCGTTCAGTCTACCCGTCAGTCCCCGGGTGATACACAGTACTAGAGCTAAGTTGGGTTCCCAAGGCCTCTTGGAAAATAGTCCAAAATTGTCCAGTAAACACCGATCCTCGATCGGATATAATCCTCTTAGGCATGCCACACAACATTACAATCTCACTAATGAAAACATTATCTATGTCAGATGCCTAATATGTCATATGCACAGGAATAAAATGAGCACTCTTTGTGAGAGTGTTGACTACTACGAAAATAGAGTCATGTCTCCTTGCTATCAGTGGCAACCCAACAATAAAATCCATTGAAATAACCTCCCATTTCAATTCTGGAATACCATGTGGCTATAGTAATCACGCTGGAAGTCTATGTTTAGCCTTTACCTGTTGACATTATAAACATTAGGCCAGATAGTTGACTATGTCCACCTTCATTCCTTTCCAGAAGAATATGGGTTTAAGGTCTGCCCTCATCTTCGTGACTCTTGGGTGAGCCATGTGTACTTCTCTATGAGCCTCGTTTAGGATGAAGCTCCTCAACTCGTCATTCGGTGGTACGTAAATCCGGTTTTTAAACTTCAATAATCCATCGTCGTCAAATGTAAGTACTTCAAATCTTGGTATCATCATTTTGTTTTGTCCAATAAAATCCTCGACCTCCTTGTATGAGTCATCATCGTGCTTTAAAGTTAGAATCTTTTCACGTAGATTCATCTGAAGAGGAAACAATGAAAATATGTGTGGTCTTGAACTCAATGCATCTACCACTTGTTTCACTGTTCCTTTTATGTAAGTAATCTTGAAGTCGTACTCTCTAAGTAATTTTGACCAATGTCATTGTCGCATGTTTAGGTCGCTTTCTGTAAAGATGTGTTGTACTCCACAGTGGTGCATGTTTTGTTCAAATTTTCTTCCAACTAGGTAGTGTCTCCAAACCTTCAAGGCATTTACAATGGCTAACAACTCCAAATTGTGCATCACATAGTTCCCCTGATGCCTTCTTATTTTCCTCGAGATGTAAGTGATCACTCAACCATCTTCCAGCAAGACTCCACCTAATCCTTCCTTGGATGCATCAGTGCATACGAAGAATTTTGCGTCCATGTCAGGGACCTTTAGTATCGGTGTTGTTTTTAGTAGCTCCTTGAGCCTCAGAAATGATTTCGTGCATTTCTCGGTCCAAACAAACTTCTTGTTTTTCTTTTGCAATTCCATGATTGGATTTGATATCTTCGAAAAATCCCTCGACAAACTATCGATAGTATCTTGCTAAACCCATGAATCTAGGCACTTCTAGGACATTCTTCGGTTCATGCCATTCCATAATATCCTCAACCTTTGTTGGATCCACGGTGATACCTTCGCCCGAGATGAAATGCCCTAAGTAGTGAGTCCTCGATTGATAAAACGAGCATTTGGAAAACTTCCCATACAATATATGCTCTCACAGACACTGTAGTACCAAGAGAAAGTGCTCTTCAAGATCCTTCATTGTCTGAGAGTAAATCAAATAGCGTTCATGAATACTTGGAAGAACTTATCCAAGTACTTGCGGGACACCTCTTTCATCAAACTCATAAATACCCCTAGGGCATTTGTCAATAAAAATGGTAAAAAAGTAAACTCGTAATTCCCAACCTTGTCTTAAAGGAGGTCTTAGGGACTTCATCCTCCTTGATCTGTAACTGGTGATACCCTGATCGCAAATTGACCTTTGAGAACATCATCACACCCTTCATCTGATCAAACATATCATCAATCCTTAGCAACAGATATTGATTCTTGATCGTTGCCTTGTTCAATTGATGGTAGTCAATGCAGAGTCTCCATGACCCATCCTTCTTTCGTATGAAAATAACATGCACACCCCATGGTAACACACTCAGGCGTCTAAGCCCCCGGTCCAGCAACTCCTTAAGCTGCATTCTCAACTCTTGCAATTCTGGGGTCGACATATGATAAGGTGTTCTCTCTATTAGTTAGTCCTCGGTTTTAGGTCTAAGGTAAAATCCAATTCCTTCTCTGGCGGCATCTCAGGTAACTCCTTCGAAAAGACGTCTGCAAACTCTCTCACCATCAGTAGTTGTTCTAGACCTTCCGCGACTCCTTTTTCATTTAACACAAGGATCACATAAGGCTTACATACCTTGCGCAAGCTCTTCCATAACTGCAAGGAAGAGATAAACCTCAGGTAAACACTCGGGGTTTGACCTACAATCATGTGTCTCTGTCCCTCATCATCAACCAAGCTCAATTGTCACGTCTTATAGTTGAGTATTGCCTATTGCGATTCCAACCAGTCCATACCGATCATGATGTCATAAGATCCTAAGATCGTGACGTACATGTTGGCCCTGGTGAAAAAATCTCCCAGGTTAAGGGTAGAGCCTATAACCCTTCCTCCAACATTTTGTTTGGCTCCAAAATCCATCTCTACAAAGATAAACTCTTCTTTTTCAACTTCCTTTACCTTAATCCTTTTAGCATTGCACCAAAAATGAAACTCTCAGTAGCACTAGGATCTATCAAAATACTAAGGGTTTGGTGAAAGATGGTACCTAATGTCTCAAGCACTATTGACTGGTGATATGCCTGGAGGTTATTCACCGCTGCATGAATCCAATGGGCCTTTCCCAAAACTCCCACGGTAGTGGGTTCGGCCGATCCAGATGCTCCGGTCCTTTCCTCTAGGCAGTCGTGCTGGTTATGTGGCTCCCATAGTCCAACACACTTTCTTTGGTCCAGTAATCCTAGTACCCAAAGTAGAAGCTGAATTCCAATGCTAAGGCCCACACAAACTTGTTGACCTTACATTTCTCGGTAAGGGTGCAGAGCATACCGAAGCAACTCAAAAAATCAGCCTCGTACTCGGACACCATACAACTGCCTTGTCATGAGGTGTTAAACTCATTGAGCTGATGCTTAATGAATTCCTTTGATAGGTACCTCTCTTAGAACCATTCCTTGAACATTTACCATGACACGTCTTCAATGGCTATGTTCAAAGTGGCAAGAGCATCTTCCACCATAGAAGAGCGTTCCCCTTCAGTTGAAATAGAACCATGCAGACCTTCATGCTGGAGGTCATAATCGCAAAGTATGAATCATAACGCCTTTCTCTGCAACCATGCGTTGATGACACAACCATATGTGACACTCGTGGACTCAAGAAATCAACTCTCTCAAATTCTCGATGGATGCTAACGGTACTGGATAGGGCGCGCTATGGGCCCTCAAGGGTAGAGGTGCCCTAGCCTCATCTCAGTACTGATGGTGAATCAAGGCCCTTTGACATTACCTGGAAGGGCCTTGTCAGACCAACATCATCCCTTACAACAAGGGAATCCATCCCAAGGACTTGATCTTCCCCTAGGGGGTTTGAATCCAAGGGTGTGGGAACTTCTGGAGGTGTCGCACCTCCTTCCATGGCACCACATTGTGAACCTCTGAGGCATCCTCTAAATGCGATCACCACATGGACACATTAAGGTTTTTAATTAACACAAGGGTTAATACCCACTGGTTTACCTCAGTGGAAAGCCTGGTAATCCACAGTCACAGGGTTGAACCTCGCTCTAATACCATATGTAACAACCCCAATCGTTACGTTTGCAAGCGAAACGTAAAGTGCTAAGTTTTTTTTTTTTTTTTTTTTT
>ML800050.1:181039-200398 GCA_009831015.1 Picea engelmannii
TTTTGGAAGGAAGGCAAAGAAGACATAGTTATCCACACTCAAATGATGAACACAATGCCTGTAGACCAGGCAATAGACAATACGACTCTACGCGCTAGCACATCGAGCAACTTGGTGAAACACGCGTAAATCAAGAAGGGACGACTACCCTAACAACTGACGACAATCAACAAGATGACTAAGACATTCAAGCAACACCAAAAATTCCTTGAGCAACCAAGTCTATCTGTGAACCTAAAAAAAAAGTATTAAGGTACAAATATTTTAAAAGAAAAAGGGAAAAAAGGGGTAGAGGCAAAATCATTGATAAGATTAAAACAAGGTAATACAACTATTTTACAAAATTTAAGAAATTCAGATAAGGTTCACATGACCAAATTTTGCAATAAAAGATAATGTTATTTTAACCATATTAACATATGACCCATAAATATTAGCACAAGGGTAATGGTTAATATAAGATATCATTATTAAATATAGATAGTTCAAGATATTCCATCTATAATCATATTGGTATTAAATAATTTTGGTTTCTATGGTAATTAAAAATAGCAATATGTCCTTCAAATTCAATTGTTGTCTTTTAACCAAAATTACACTGCCACTACCTGTTAAAATCACAAAATCACTATAATAGAAAAATAACTGTGAGGACCTTATTCCATCAATTGTGATTTTATTATTACATTGTAACGGTGGAAGCAATACCAATTTGTAATAAGACTATGACAACCATAAATGGGGATTCACTACCTACAACATGATCCTTATTAGTACCCACTCTTCATTGCTAAACATTTCTCGACCAAGTTACTCGGTCAGTCAAAAATAGTAAGGCTTAGTCAGGTAGTATTAAAGAAATAAAATTACCCAACCGAAACACCATTAACGGAGCAAACGCGAAAACCACTCGTTGTCATTCCCTACCTTGAGAAAGTAATTTCTTTGTCTAATAAGGAGGTCTTAAAATCATAGAAATAAAAATAAAAGGGGTTGTTGTTCTTAAATTCGTTGGTCTAAATTAACAAGTTCTAGATGACTCCATTGATAAGCTATTAATAAGGGGTGTAGAACGATTGCCAAGTGTTGTGTAAATGGAAGGAAATATTTAAAAAGAGGTCTCAAGGTCAATTCTCATCCCAATTTACTCAGAGGTAATTCTTGCGGGCTATGCATACCTGATGCAGGAGCATCGCCAGCATCAAGTGAGCATGGGGCACACACCAATGCATTTTGAGCACATGATAAATTGTTTAAAATATTTTGAAATTGGATGCGTCAAACATAAATGAGATAATTAAGGAAGGGCATACTGATGGATTGTGATCAGACCTTGAGCATCCCACTCTCATCTGAAGGACTAAGAAGGAATTTATGTTAGTTAATGTAAGTAGGTAGATTCGAATTCTTAGATTATACAGTTTTAGGAACCGAAGGGAAAACGGATATAGGCACCCTCACTTGTATCATTGTAACATTAGCAGCATTATGAGAAGAGAGAATAGGAGAGAAGAAGTAGGAAACTGTGTAGAAGAACCCATGTACAAAAATTCTGAGATTAATATATGAAGCTTGATTCTGAATCATGGCATTCAAATACTTTCTGTGTATGCATGATTGAATGTTATTCTCATGATTGCTTACTCTCTGTTATGCATTTTCTTTGATGCGTGAATGTTTGATTTCATATTGAATGTCTGAAATCTGAAGAGAGGGAGAGTAAATAATGAGTTTCAATTGTTTCTCTGTCTAAGCAAGAGTTTTATCACAAGTAGTGCAATGAAATTTTCCGCAAGGTGTGCGTTGACAGAAGTCAGAGTTTGTCTCTATAAGCTCAGGAGAGATAACACCTTTCTCCTGCTCGCAGAAGTGCAAGTTAAGCACAGGAGCCGTGCAAGGTGTGCACATGCTAAGAGAAGAGTCTCAGAGGTTGCAACCCAAGTGAAACTATTGAAATACTGTTGTCATAGAGAGTGCACAAAGTCGAAGAACTCAAATACTTGGAAGTATTTGATGAATTGTCGCAAGGAGAGTGCATGCAATAGTCTTTTTGAAGACTCTAGGTTGTGGTAAAAGCTCAGAAGAGGTAGAGCCTTGAATTTTCGGAAGGAGGTGTAGTGAAGGTGTTTTGTAAGAGGACAAGTTCCTAAAGGAGATACCATGTTCATTTCGCAGAAATCGTCACGGAGGAATTTGACGGTCAAAATTCTCTGTGGAGAATTCGCGAAGTCCCAAGAGTTGTCAGATCTCACAGAGGAGCAAAGGAGTTATGACAGCATTCGTCTAATGCAATATTGGGAGAAATCGGACCATGGGATCTGAGCCAACAAGGGCCAATGGATCACCCATGTAAATCTCATTTTGGGGTTTCGGGAGTTGAAGGGTCGAAACCTTTGCATCAATAATCGCAAGGTCGCGAGGTGCGAAGTCCCAAAATAGCGAGAGAATCTGGGCCATCTGATTGGAAGGACATGTGTCGCGAGATCACCCGTATCGGGGTCTCAGACATCGGAGGTTAAAAAGGGAAGTCATTCAACTTTGCGAATGGAGAACTTGTGAAGTGAATCAGGACCGTCCATCTGAGAGAGGACAGGTGGCGTGCTCGCCAACACGGAGGTTAGACTTTCATTGATCAATTCAGTTTTTCGTGGGTTGAAGAGATGAAGGATTAGCTACAGGATTCACGAAGTCGTGAAGTTAGAAATTCCAAAAAGGTAGGAAGTTCCATCGTGGGACCTGCGTAGACGACATGTCGAAATTTCACCATTTCGGCATATCGAAGGATCAAAGGTCAAGACTTTTATCCCGAAAGTCCTGAAGCTGCTAGTAGCGAAACTGCAAGAGAATCGAAGTCGTTCGTTAGGAGGAGAATAGGTGGCAGAGATATAGGGATCTCGCGAACTCAGAGGTTCACAGGGTGAGAGTCCAAAGATTGAGTGCTCCAAGTCGCGAGAGGTGAAATTGCGAGGAGCGTGGATAGTCATCATATCCAGGTCACGGAAGGACTGTTCGATTAGGAACCCCATCTCTTTTTGCATCTCGGGGATTTGGAGGTTGAGAGGAGTTACTCTCGATTGCAAAGGTCGTGAAGTGCCGAGAGTCGAGGCATAGAGGGGACAGGTGGCAGAACCACACAGTGGGCCCAGGAAATAGACCAATGGAGACACATCACATTTTGTAAGGAGTCAGCACCCCGCTGATTTTTCACGTCTCGAGGATTCACGAAACAAGAGCACAAGAGTTCAACCTTTGAACTCACGAAGTGCCAAATTGCGAGAGGCGTTGGCATCTAAGCCTAGCCTGTGGTCACACGCAGAAGGTGATGACAGAGAAGGATTCATAACCATTTTGAGATCTCAAGTATCACAGATTTGAGAAGGAAGAGTCGGGAGTCATGACTCGCGAACTTGCGAGATCGAGAGATTGCGAAAAGGACGTGTGGATCTATCAAATTGATATTCCAGCGAGGAATCGAAAGAGCCGATCTGGCTCAAGGGCATATAGAATGATCCTATGAGCGGATATTGATACCGAGGGCTGATAGGTCTGCACCAAGTAGGTATCAAAACTTGACTTTGTTTGTGTACTTCAGACAGGGAAAGCGAGAAAGATTCACCATGCCGCCAAGAAGAAGAGACAGGAGAACACCCGATCCAGCCATGGAAAGAGAGATGCATGATCTACATGCCAGACTCAAAGACATGGAGACAACACAGAGGCACACAACTGGTATTGGATATGTCAGTGATTCCAAAAGTGAAAATGTAGTTGGACTTGAAAGAGAAGAAGTCACAGCAGAAGATGCAACAAATGAACGCCTGATTAGGGCAATTCCAAGAATGGGTGCTAAAGAAAAAATGGGCATTCGAGTATATGAGGGAAACCTGGATTCCAAAGAGATTCTAGACTACATTAGAGCTCTGGACACATATTTTGACTATGAAGATGTCTAGGAAGACAAAAAAGTCAAACATGTTGTCACAAGATTGAAAGGACATGCAACATTGTGGTGGGATGAGCTACAAGCTGATAGATGCTGCAAAGGAAAGCAGAAAATCAAGAGTTGGGATAAGATGATCGCAAAGTTGAAGGAAAAATTCATTCCCAGGGATTACCAGATTACTCTGTTTCGTAGAGTGCAAAATTTGAGACAGAAGCTTATGACAGTGAAGGAATATACTGAAGAATTCTACAAGCTGAACATCAGGGCAGGTCATCGCGAAAGTGATGATGAAAAAGTTTCTAGAAATATGAATGGTATGAGATACGAAATTCATGATGAGATGAGCATGATGACCATATGAATGGTGGAAGATTCTTATCAGATGGCTCTGAAAGATGAAGAGAAGCTGAGCTGAAATTAGGGTCAAAGAGGCCGAGGCAGAAGTCAGCCCAGAGGCAAATTAGTTGCCCAGGATAGAAATCAGAAACCCAAGGAAGACTGGAAGAAACCTCAGACTCAGACTGAGAGAGGTGGAAGTTCAAAGAGAGGGTAACATACTGAACAGAGAGGTCAGTATGCTGATGGAAACATTTTTCCTCGTACCAGAGGTAGAGGAAGAGGAAGAGGTGGAGTGGTGAAATGATTCACATGTGGAAAGAATGGACACAATTCTTATGAATGTCCAGAGAAAAAGAAAGAATGTGGTGAAACTCACATTGCAGAAGCACAGAGGGGGAATGTTGAGACAGAATATGATGAAGGCAGAAGATCATTGATGATGCAAAAAGTTCTCTTAATGCCAGAGAAGGAGGTGGAGAATCCAGTGCAAAGGAATAGTCTTTTTCGGACTGCTTGCAAAACCAAGGACAGGGTATGCAAGGTCATTGTGGATAGTGGTAGCATAGATAATCTCATTTCTACAAGGATGATAGAAAAGCTGGAGCTGGAGACTATTGAACATCCAAGCCGATACAGAGTTTCATGGCTACAAAAAGGACATCAAGTAAATGTCACTAAACAATGTTTAGATGAATTTAAAATAGGAGGGTATAAAGATGAAATACTCTGTGATGTTATTCCCATGGATGTTTGTCATCTATTGCTGGGTATACCATGGAAATATGACATAAATGTGATTCATGATGGGAGGAAGAACACATACACCCTAGAGAAGAATGGGAGGACTCACATGTTGCTCCCAATTAAGGACAAGGAAGTAAAACCTAAAGTAAGCAACACTGTACTTCTCATGAGTGGGAAGGAACTTCTTACAAAGCTTAAGAAGAAGGAGGAACCACAATTCATTGTGGTCAGGAAGACAAAAATTGTTTTAACCAGTACAAGGGTAGATGATTTACTAGAAGAGATTCAGAAACTGTTGGAAGAGTTTTCTGACATAGTAGTAGACGAACTACCTCGTTCGTTGCCACCTATCAGAAGTGTGAGTCATCATATTGATATAATACCTGGAGCTAGTTTACCAAAAAAAGTAGCGTACAGATTGACATCGTAGGAGAATGAAGAGGTCAAAATATAGGTCCAGGACTTAATGGACAAAGGGTTGGTTAGAGAAAGCTTGAGTCCATGTGTTTTTTTGAGTACTCAGTCCGAAGAAAGACAAAGGTTGGAGGATGTGTATTGAATCAAGGTCAATCAACAAGATAACCATCAAGTATAGATTTCCATTGCCAAGGATGGATGATCTGATGGATTGCTTGAGAGGAGCCAATTATTTTTCGAAGATTGATTTGAAAAGTGGATATCACCAGATTCGTAGGAGAGAAGGTGATGAATGGAAGATATCCTTCAAGACTAACGAAGGGTTGTATCAATGGCTTGTTATGTTGTTTGGCTTAACAAACACGCCAAGTACCTTCATGAGATTGATGAATGAAGTCCTAAAGGATTTCATCAGAAAATTTTCCATTATGTATCTCGATGACATACTGATTTTCAGTAAAACAGAGGCAGAGCATCTGAAACATTTGGCTACAGTGATGAAGAGGTTACATCAAGAGAAGTTGCTGATAAACATGAAGAAATATTCATTCATGAAGACAAAAATCATTTATTTGGGATTTGTTATTTCCGTAGATAAGTTGAGGATGGATCCAGATAAGGTGGAAGTAATTAAGAATTGGCCATCACCGAAGAGTATATTTGAGGTGAGAAGTTTTCATGGATTTGCTAGTTTCTACAGGAAGTTCATCAGGAATTTCAGTGGAATTAATTCACCAATGATGGACACAGTGAAGAAGTGACACAAGTCTTTTCACTGGATAGAAGAAGCGGAGAAAATCTTCAATTTGTTGAAAAACAAAATCACGGAACAACCAATTATGTTGTTGTCGGATTTTAAAAAGACATTTCAAGTAAAATGTGATGCAAGTGGATTTGCAATAGGGGCAGTATTGAGCCAAGAAGACAAGCCGATAGCATACTTTAGCTAGAAGCTAAATGAAGCGAAAGTGAAATACTCCACGTATGACAAGGAGTTCTATGCTATTATTCAGGCATTGAATAAACGGAGAGATTACTTAGTCCCGAAGGAGTTTGTCTTATACAATGACAATCATGCTTTGCAATTTGTGACTCAATAGGAGAAGTTGAATCAAAGACATGTTAAATGGGTTGAATACATGCAAAACTTTACTTTTGTAACTAAGAATATTTCTGGAACTGCTAACAAAGTTGTTGATGTTTTGAGAAGGAAATGTTTGTTGTTGCAGGAGTTTAGAGTCAAAACACTGGGTTTTGATGATTTCAGGGACATGTACATAAATGATATAGATTTTAAGGAGGCGTATGAAGCAGCTGAGAATCCATTTCTCCGGGACAGAGGTCAATGGACAGAGTATATGATCCAGGAAGGATTAATATTTAAGGGTAATCAACTTTGTATTCCAAAATGCTCCGTGACAGAGAATTTGTTGAAGGAGAAACATAGTGGAGGACTGGTTGGGAATTTCGATCATGACAAGACATTCTCAAAGCTAAATGAGTCATATTTTTGGCAAGGAATGAGAGCAGACGTCAAAAGATTCGTAGACAGATGCAGAATTTATTAGCATTCAAAAGGAAAGAGGCAGAATGCAGGCTTTTATCAACCATTACCCATACCTGAGAGGCCGTGGGATGCAGTAAGCATGGACTTCATATTGGGGCTGCCAAGAACACAAAGAGGGTTTGACTCGATCTTTGTAGTGGTAGACAAATTTTATAATACGGCACACTTCATACCATGTTAGAAAACTAGTGACACAACTCACATTGCGAATCTATTTTTCAAAGAAGTCATTCGACTTCACGACTTACCAAGGAGCATAGTTTTGGATAAAGACACCAAGTTCATGGGACTCTTATGGAGGACCTTATGGAAAAATATAGGAACGAACTTTTCATTCATTTCATCTTATCATCCTCAGATGGATGGACAGACATAAGTTGTGAACAAAAGTTTGGGAGACTTGCTAAGGAGCTTGGTGGTAGAACACCACAATCAGTGGGACAACTTTTTTCCACAGGTAGAATTTGCTTACAATGATTCAATCAACCGAAGCACAGGGTAGAGTCCATTCTAGATTGTTTATAGGATGCAACCAAGAGGAGTTTCAGAATTGAGAGATTCAGAAGATAATGCAACTAGGAGTTCTAGTGCATAGGATTTCGCAGAAGCAATGAAGGAACTTCACATCTAGGTGAAGGAGCACTTGCAGAACTTGGGCCAAGAGTATAAGCACAGAGCAGATCAACATAGGAGACAACTTCAATTTGAGGTTGGTGATTTGATTCTGGCACATCTGAGAAAGGAAAGGTTCCCGAAGGGGACATATAACAAATTGAAGATGAAGGAGATTGAACCATGTAAGGTCTTCAAGAAATTTGGGACAAATGCTTATGAGATTGAATTACCCGATGGGATCAGAATTTCTTTGATATTCAATGTCTCAATATTTGTACCCACACAAAGTTGAGGAAGTAAGAACAAGTGATGAACAACTAGAGGTTCAGTGGACTAAAAGTATGCTAGTTGCAGAGAAGCCACATATGGAAAGCATACTAGAAAAAAGGGTTAGCAAGAGGACCAGGCGAAAGGAATATTTTGAATACTTGGTCAAGTGGAAGGGAAATCCACTTGAAGATGCCAGTTGGGAGAATGAAGAAGAGATCCAGAAGCATGGAAAGACCATGTGAGAGCTCATGGATAGGAGCCCATGAAAATTTTCAAGCGAGGGAGTATGATGCAGGAGCATCACCAGCATGAAGCGAGTGTGGGGCACACACCAACGCATTTTGGGCACATGATAAATTGTTTAAAATATTTTAAAATTAGATGCGCCAAACATAAATGAGATAATTAAGGAAGGGCATACTGATGGGTTGTGATCAGACCTTGAGCATCCCGCTCTTGTCTGAAGGACTAAGAAGGCATTTATGTTAGTTAATGTAAGTAGGTAGAGTCGAATTCTTAGATTAGACAGTTTTAGGAGCCGGAGGGAAAACGGATATAGACACCCTCACTTGTATCATTGTAACATTAGAAGCATTATGAGAAAAGAGCATAGGAGAGCAGAAGCAGGAAACTATGTAGAAGAACCCATGTACATAAATTCTAAGATTAATATATGAAGCTTGATTCATAATCATGGCGTTCAAATACTTTCTGTGTATGCATGATTGAATGTTATTCTCATGATTTCTTACTCTCTGTTATGCATTTGCTTTGATGCCTGAATGTTTGATTTCATATTGAATGTCTGAAATCTGAAGAGAGGGAGAGTAAAGAATGAGTTTCAATTGTTTCTGTATCTGAGCAAGAGTTTTCCTGCAAGGAGTGCAACAAAATTTTCCGCAAGGTGTGCGTTGACAAAAGTCAGAGTTCGTATCTGTAATATTAGGAGAGATAACATCGTTCTCCTTCTCACAGAAGTGCAAGTTAAGCACATGAGCCATGCAAGGTGTGTGCAGGCCGAGAGAAGAGTCTTAGAGGTTGCACCCTAAGCGAAACTATTGAAAGACTGTTGTCACAGAGAGTGTACAGAGTCGAAGAACTCAAACACTCGGAAGTATTTGACGCATTTCCGCAAGGAGAGTGTGTGCAAGAGTCTTTTTGAAGACTCTAGGTTGTGGTAAAAGATCAGAAGAGGTAGAGCCTTGAATTTTCGAAAGGAGGTGCAGTGAAGGTGTTTTGTAGGAGGAAACGTTCTGAAAGGAGATACTATGTTCATTTCGCAGAAATCATCACAGAGGAATTTGACAGTCGAAATTCTCCATGGAGAATTCGAGAAGTCCCGAGAGCCGTCAGATATCACAGAGGAGTAGAGGAGTTACGACAACATTCGTCCAGTGCAAGATCGGGAGAAATTGGACCATGGGATATGAGCCAACAAAGGTTGTTGGATCACCCACGTTAATCTCATTTCGGGGTTTCAGGAGTTGAAGGGTCGAAACCTTTGCATCAAGACTCGGAAGGTTGCGAGGCGCGAAGTCCTGAAATAGCAAGAGAATCTGGGTCATCTGATTAGAAGGACACATGTCACAAGATCACCCATATCGGGGTCTCAAACATCGAAGGTTAAAAAGGGAATTCATTCAACTTCACGAGTGGCGAGCTTGCGAAGTGAGTCAGGAACGTCCATTTGAGAGAGGACAGGTGGCATGCTCACCAAAATGGAGGTCAGACTTTCATTTATCAATTCGGGGTTTCATGGGTTGAAGAGCTGAAGGTTTAGCCGTAGGATTTGTGAAGTAATGAAGTCCAAAATTCCAAAAAGGAAGCAAGTTCCATCGTGGTACCCGCATAGACGACATGTCAAAATTTCACCATTTTGGCATATCGAAGGATCAGAGGTCGAGACTTTTATCCCGAAAGTCCCGAAGTCATGAGTAACAAAACTGTGAGAGAATTGCAGCCATCTGTTAGGAGGAGAATGGGTGGTAGAGATCTAGGGATCTCGCAAACTTGGAGGCTTGCAAGGTGAGAGTCCAAATATTGAGTGATCCAAGTCGCAATAGGCGAAATCACGAGGAGCGTGGATAGCCATCAGATCTAGGTCACGGGAGGACCATTGGATCAGGAACCCCATCGATTTTCGCATCTCAAGGGTTCGAAGGTTGAGAGGAGTTACTCTCGATTGCAAAGTTTGTGAAGTGCTGAGAGTCGAGGCACAAAGGGGTCACGTGGCAGAACCACATAGTGGGCCCGAGAAATAGACCAGCGAACACACGTCACATTTTGTAAGGAGTCAACACCCTGCTAACTTTTTGTGTCTCTGGGATTCATGAAACAAGAGCACAAGAGTTCAACCTTTGAACTCACGAAGTGCCAAATTGCGAGAGGCGCTGGCATTTAAGCCTAACCTATGGTCACACACAGAAGGTGCTGACATAGAAGGAGCTGTAACCATTTCGCGATCTTGGGTATCGCGGATTTGAGGAGGAAGAGTCGGGAGTCATGACTCATGAACTTGCAAGATTGCAAAAAGGACCTATGGATCTATCGAATTGAGATTCTAGTGAGGAATTGAAAGAGTTGATCCAGCTCAAGGGAATATAGAACAATCCTGTGAGTGGATCTCGGTCCTAAGGGTCGATAGATCTGCACCAGCACCTCCCTAGGTTTTATAATGCAGCCGACAGGAGATGACCCTATGTCACACGAGTACGATACTGACTTTGTTACTGATTCCTCTAGTTGCAAAAAACATAATTAATAATAATAAGGGCGGTCGACAACATGCTATTAATCAATAATCATTATGGAAATAACTACCAATGTACAGGATTGTTGTCATCAATGCTTCCCTACCATTTATAAATTAGTTGTCAGTAATTTACTGTCAATCAATATGACATAAATAAATTTTCTATCCTATGAACTAAAATGAAAACAATAACTACTATCATCATAAATGACCTGTCTAGAAAATTGGTTTATTAACATTACTTGTCAACCTGTATAATGAAGGTATTTATAGATACACAAGATAGTTGGTTGTGATTAAAGGGCGTGTGATTATCAAATGTGGAAAACGTTTTCATCAAAGGAACAATAGCCTATCAAGTTCCAAGTTGCTATCTAACATAAGGATATTAATATATCTATAGTCTGAGGCAAAAATTGAATTAAATAACACGTTGCCCCACCACATTGTTCTTCCAAATGGCATTAAATTTGCAGTAATACATCAGTAACCAGAGGAGGGTACAAATGGTAATATTGGCACACAAGAGAAGAGTTCGCAGTGAAGCTGTAGGCTAAGAATGATGGGTCACTTCCCAACATACAGTGAACACGCAAATCACAGTCAAGAACAACAAGTGCAACCTCTATATTAGGTGGGCGCAGACGGGTCCAAACAAAGTAGGCACACATCATTAAGTTCCAGTCAAAAAAAAAATATGAATGTTGTCATTAAAAGTAAGTTGTTTTCCTTAAACAAAATCTAAATTTAAACAATCAAGTGGCTGCCCCTTGGACGAATTAGATTTATCATGTAAATTATTGTCATACCATAAAGGATAAAATCGTTGTTGTAGGAGTAATATAAAAATTAGCTATTATTAAAACTAGAAAATTGTTGTCATTACTGAATGTAAAATGGTTGTTTAAATCTATTATACTAAAGGTGGTCCATGGGTATAAATAGGAAGGAAGAGTTACCTAAAGATACGACAGAGGAATGATGTGATAATGTGGATGGAGCATGTCAAGATGCAGAGTGATAAATAGGTAATATCACAGGGTTTAAGTATGTTAAGTCCACTTGCTAGATATGGATCAATAGGTACAGTAGACTTAGCAAGTTTTGTCATTAAATCCCCATCCATAATATAATAAATTCATAGTCCGAAATAGTAAATAGTGTTGGTCACTATAATTGTTTATTAACTAAACAATCAAGTGCTACATAAATTGTCAACCCAGGGAAGTCTTTTATTTCAAAGGTAAACACGCACTATATATGTTCAATCTCAAAAGAAACCTAGAGTTGTAGTAAAAACATATTAATCACACTTTGCCTTGAACAAACTGAAGTTATAACTTCAATCAGGAAAGTAACTTACCTACTGCAGAGCTCAAAGTTTAAAGAAATGATTAATTGAAGAATCCTGGATTACATTAAAATAACTGCAAGATGCTGCAACAGGAAAGACCAACTATTTTGTAACCAGAGAACATGACCCTAATTCCCAAGCAGGAATCTTCAGCACCTGCTTCCGATCATCACACTTCATGAACTCATTGCTTGACTGAAACAATTGACACACGTTGAAGACTAACTAACTCTTAACAGAGAACAGAACCCTAATTCCTAAGCAGGAATCTTCAGCACCTATTTCTGATTAGCACACTTCCATGAACTTATTAAAATAATTGACATGTACTGAAGGCTAACTATCTCTAACAGAGAACAGGACCCTAATTCCCAAGTAGGAACCTTCATCACCTGTCTCTGATTATCAAGCTTTCATAAATTCACCAAGCAAGGCTGCTAACTAAAATGATTAACAGTTACTCAAGCATGAATCATATGAAAACAATGTAACAACAAGACAGAGTTCAGTAAAGTAGTGTTTTAGCAAAACAAAGTTCAGTAAAGTAGTGTTTCAGCAAAACAAAATCAAAGCATAAACAGAAATAATACTATCACACTACAAAGATAATGGGTGAATCTTGTGAAGAAGGTGGGCCCTCCCTTCTCACAAGATTCTCCTGAAACGAAAGGGACTAGAGAGAAATGCTGAGAACAATCTTTTATTCATCTGTCAATGTATCATATTACAATCTGGAATGAAATACGTCCTTATCTATAAAATCCTCCTTAGCTAAAATAGAAGATGTTCCTCTCTAATGGTGATTTCCTCTTATTTAAAGCGGAGAATCCCTTCGATACAATTTGATCAACAAATTACAGGTGTATATCTGAGTCCTATTCTTAGTCGGATCGACTTTCTAAACTGGAATAGGATACCCTAGTCTCTCGCAACAGAATGCTATTACAAGTGCTGAGTGAGGTGTTCCTATGGCAGTTGGAGTAACAACTTCTTTATTTGTCTTCTTGTTACTATTGTTGTATGTTGTTTCGACATCGCAAATTGCAAGTTGTTTTAGCCATGGGATTTGCATTCTTCATTGTTTCGGCAACTTGGTCTCAGGCATTAGTAATGGTTAATGCCAGCTCAAGGTGCGGCTGTTGTGGTCAAAGTAACAGTTTGTGTTGTTGTTTTATCATCGTAGACCACGAAGGTGTAACAACTTCTTCTGTGTGAGTTTCAACATCATTGACCACGGACTGTGTAACAACTTCTTCTGTGTGAGTTTCAGCATCGTTGACCACCGACTGTGTAACATCTTCTTCTGTGTGAGTTGTTGTTTCAGCCACGGGGTTGCGTTCTTTAACTATTTTAGCACTTATACATTTCTGATCAAGAGTTAAGTACGAGAGTAATGTAGAATTATATGCAAAACAGATTAAACATATAGTAAAGAGAAGAGATGTTGTATACCTTTAGAAAGATAGGGTAAAGTGATAATATGATTTTAAATGTGAGTGAAACAAGAGTGTAATGGTGGAAAAATGTGTGGGCAAAAAGGTATATTGTATGGTCCTAACATCCCCCCCAACTTAAAATGTCGCATGTCCTCAGGCAACTTCACTCTGAGTTAGAATCTGAATACCGACTCTGAGCGTGCAAGTTACTCAAGCAGTAGCTATGGAAGGTGATGTCTGTTGGAGCTCTAAACCCTTGCACGCATTGTAACATTTTCCAAGATGTTGTTTCATCCTTCTTGGGTAGCTTTTAATGAATTTAGTATTTCTCTACTGGCATCCAAAGGATAGGAAAATGAAACTGGTACCCTATCCAGCTTTCAGCACATTGCTGAACACACTTGATGTAGGTAGGTACGCTGGAGAGTGCATCTCAAGATTAGTGGGGCTAAAAGGGTTGTGTTCCTGTCTTTTCTCAGTAGACTGTTGCCAAAACATGTTGTTTTCCTGTAGGGTAGCAATCTCTATTGATTTAATGAAATGTTGACACTCTTGAAATACTGATGTCTGCAATTGTTGAATGTGTTGAGTCATCCCAGGTTTCTTTAAAAACTGATAATATTCTGTAACAAAGGTGGCCGCATTTTGTGGTTCTGGCCTTATCCAGAGAAGGCAGTTATCCTCATTGTGCTTGGCATCTAGGAAGTCGTCCTGCCATATAATCTGATTGCTAAGAAAGGAGGTGAGTGCCCGAATCTAGATGTAACCAACCAGAGGATTAAGGTTAAGCTACCTGTTCTCAGGGATGGCCTCATTATGAAAATATGACTCACAGAGGAGGTGTTGATCCATAGCAGAGGATTCTACAAAGGTTTTAATAAAATATGCTAGATTTAATACTGCATGGAGTCTACCTTCTTTGATTGCTTTGATCTGAAACCATGTAAGTCGTTCCATAAGGAATAGAGAGTAATTGCAGGATGATTTCCTTGCAGCCAATAGCTTTTGTTCTAAGTCAAATATCAGGAGCAATCTTCCTTTTAGCTCTTTATTTTGTTTCTTAAGGGCACGAGATTCCTGGCGTATTTGCTCCAAAGCTTCATAATTTGAGTAGATATGATTTATCCAAATATGTCTATGTTCCTGCAGGCTTTTGTCCTGTGTAACAACAAACTCTTTTTTCCATTTCTGTATTATTGCCTGCTCATCCCATGGCTAAGTTTGTGTTTCAGCGTTGCAAGTGGTAGCTTGAGGTAGGGTCTGAGTAGATTGTTCCACAAAAGTGTGGATATTGATCTTGTTGGGAGCGAAAGATTCCTCAATAGACACTATTTGTATGGATTTGTTAACAAAAGTAGGGGTTTTAGATTTGACATTTGTTGCAGGCCAGGGCTCAGTCTTAATTTTGGAAGGTCCTGCTGGTTCTTGTGTAATAGTAGGGTGTTCTTCTTTGACTGCAAAAGTTGAAGGTGTAGGGGGAGTTCCTGGCATTGGAATTTGAGTTATTTTGTAGCCTGCTTGATAGTAGATGTCCCCACATTGACTGCACATATATTCTTTACACGGGATCTTTGTTGTAGTCCCCTCTGACATGGTTTCTATGCGAGCTAGGGTGTGCAAGTTAAGTTCCTTCTCATATGCTTCCTTTGCCATGGCTAGCTCTTGCTTGCAGGTTTCCAGTTCAGATCTTAGGAACTCATTTTCTTGCAAGACAGAGGCCATTGTTGGTTCTGGTTGAGGAATGACTGGTTCTTGTGTAGCAATCACAGCCTCAGTAGCTGGTTCTTGTGGAGCAGCTATAGGATCGACATCTAATTCTTGTGTTTCAGCTTCTTGATGTAAAGAAAGTAATGTTGCAGCTCCCTGGGCATCTGATTCCTGTGTCTCAATAACAATATCAACAGTTGGTTCCTGTGTTTCAGCTGTAGTTGGTTCTTGTGTGACACCTATAGTTGGTTCTTGTGTTTCAGCCACTGAATGAGTAACTGGTTCTTGTGTTTCAGCTACTGAATGAGTAGCTGGTTCTTTTGTTTCAGCTATTGAATTTGAAATGGATGATGTCGCAACATATTAGGCATCTGGTTCTTGTGTTTCAGTGCCCGTGAGTGGAATAGGCAAAGATTCCAGCATTTGGGAGGTTAGAGGTGTACGGGGTATTAGTCGGATGGGTTGGGGGTCTAGGGTAGTGGTAGTAGTGGCTGCCCTTGTTGAGGCCTTTGTTCATTTTCTTTGTAAAAATGATGGAAAGAAAGGAATTAGCTTTCGTTTATGTGGGGGATTTTCCTCAATGACGGGGCAGGGAGAATTGTCTGGTTCGGAATCATCACTAAGAATATGAAGGGCAGGAGTGGATGATTCTGGTAAAATGTGGAGTGGGCTTAGTATGGTAGGGGGGTTAATTGGGATGATTGGATCTGTAGGTGGACTGTTAGGTACTTCTGGAGAATCTGGAGGGTTTTGTGGTTGTTGTTCCTGAAGATTTTCGGGAATTTCAACAGCTTCTTGGGGATTTATGGGTGGGTTGTTTAGTGGAGGGTTCTTTTGGGCAAAACCCTTTTGGATAAGCAGTTGAACGAGACGGTGGTGGGTGAGTGAAAGGGTGTGATCTTTAGCCTTTCTACAGTAGTGCGACATATTTTTAAGACAATCGAGCAAATAATAAGGAATATTCACCAGTCTATTATGTCGTAAGTGAGACAATGGGACAAAATCGTGCTGGTAGACTACCTAGTATCGAACTTTGTAGGTGAGGTAGTGTTTGATGAATTTTGCAACTTCCGACCATGGAGGCGGCAATGAGCTGAGTCAGATACCCTGGCCTTTAGGTTCAATTTGTTCCCCTAGCAAGAGGGAATTCTGCTGGGCATTCCGAATGATATGTTTGCGGCTGAACATGCGAATTCCATTGGTAGGGAGACCCGAAACCTGTGCTATATCCTCTTCTGTAAATGAAATTTGAACCCCTTGAACAATGGAATGGTTTTCCTGGAGATTTTGAGCAAATTGGAGAACTTGTTGTTGATCATACCACTGGAGTCTCTGAAAATAACCGAGCCATCCTACCTCCATAAAAATTTGATAAGCTACTGGATAGTGTTCTAACAGGGCTGTCATGGTGGGTTCGTTTCGTATAACAGAGCCTCCCATAGCTACCAGCTAGGTAAAATACACCATTAAAGAGTTTGAGTAACAGCTTCTGTGTAGAGTGAATTTTTCGAGTGATGGCATGCAAATGGTGGTGAAACGAATGAAAGGATGGTAAATAGGAACGACGGTGGTTGATACGTGTGAAATGATGGTATACAAGTTCGATGTTTCCTCCCCCCTTTTTAAGTGCGACTGATAATGATTTTGCATGAGTGGTAATGATGTGTTGGACTCTTTTCATTAACTATAACTTAATTGTATTTACATAAAATTTACATACCTCGCGTTTACCTTTTGATTCATACATCAAACAGAATATAATGCCTATCCATAATAGTTCTACAGTGGCCATGGCGGGGACTTTTGACTTGTTAGAATGAATTGTATCGAGGATTTGTTGACAAGAAGGAAAAAATGTAGTATAAGAGTGCAAAAGCTTATTGACAGAGAATGTTGAAAAGTTGGTGTTTTAGCAACAGAAAAGAAAGGGCAAAACAATTGTTGGATGGTGTTGTTTCGTCAATGGAAACTGTGAAGAATTGTCGGACTATAGTGTTTTGGCAATGGGGAGAAGGTGAAAAGTTGCTGACAATGGTGTTTCAGCAATGGGGAAAAATGGTGAAAGGTTGTTGAGCAGTGGTGTTTCAGCAATGGGGAAAAAGGTGAAAGGTTATTGAACAGTGATGGGGGAAAATGGTGAAAGGTTGTTGACAATGGTGTTTTAGCAATGGGGAAAAAGGTGAAAGGTTGCTGAACAACGATGGGGGAAAATGGTGAAAGGTTGTTGACAATGGTGTTTCAGCAATGAGGAAAAAGGTGAAAGGTTTTTGAACAGTGATGGGGGAAAATGGTGAAAGGTTGTTGAACAGTGGTGTTTCAGCAATGAAGAAAGAGCAAAGAGTTGTTGAACAGTGGTGTTTCAGCAATGGGAAAAGTCAAAAAGTTGCTGAACAGGGTGTTTCGGCAATGGGAAAGCTTGCCTCTTCTTGAAGTAGGATCATCCTTTCTAAGTAGGCCTTTGCTTTGATCGAGAATCTACAAAAATCAAATTGTAACATGGTATTTCTTGACAGGGATTATTAGTAAATGAAATCTAATATAATACTAAAGAAATTAACTTAAAAAGAATTAATTGCAATGAGGGGTAGGAGCCCCCTCTAAAAAGAGGTAATGAGAGTTTGCCATGCATGTGGCCTTAAAATCTTCTTGGAAATAGGGCGTTGGTACAGACGGAGCCGATGACCATTTACAAGTAACGGTGTTTTAGAGTCATCAATTGTGAGGAGCCTTACTGTTCCATTGGGGAAAACAGTGTCTACTTCGTAAGGTCCAAGCCATCTTGTACGTAGTTTCCCTTGAAATTATTTGAACTGAGAGTCATACAGTAGGGACCAATTACCTTTTTGGAATTGCTTATGCTTGATAGTTTTGTCATGCCATTTTGATCTTTGTTGTTGAATCATAGTTTTCTGATGAATGGCATCTAGTCTTTTTTCATTCAATTCATTGAGCTGCTGCAACCTAGCTGTCTGTGCATCGGTCAAATCAAGGTTGACAGCTGAAGCAGTCCTTAAGGTTTTGATTTCAAATTCCACAGGGAAGACAACACTCTTTCCATAAACTAATTCATAGGGAGAGAATCTTGTAGTATTTCTCCAGGTAGTTTTGTAGGCCCATAATGCTTCAGGGAGTCTGTAAGACCAATCCTTTCTTTTTTCCTTCACCGTTTTTGTGAGAATGCCTTCTATTACTTTATTTGTGCTTTCCACCTGTCCATTGGCTTGGGGGTAGTATGCTGTAGTCATTCTATGATGAATATGATATTTTTGAAGGGTGGATTTAAAGCCATGAGAAGTGAAAGGAGGTCCTCCATCTGTAACTAATTCTCTTGGCACTCCAAATCTGATGAAGATGTCTTCAAATAAGAAATCTATAACTGTTTCTTCAGTTGCTCTATGGAGTGCTTTAGCTTCCACCCATTTGGTCATATAGTCTGTGCAGACCACTATGTAAACTTTTTGATTGGATGGGGGGTTAATGGGTCCTACAAAGTCTAAGGCCCATATTTCAAATGGTTCAAGTACTATCTGGGGGTTTAATGGAATTTCATCTCTATGATTAGATTGGCCCATTCTTTGGCAGCTATCACAGGCCCGGACATATTTCTTTGCATCTTTAAAAAGTGAGGGCCAATAATACCCCATCCTAAGAATTTTATGTGTTGTTCTCTTATCCGCAAAATGCCCTCCACAAGGGCCATCATGACAAGATTTTAGTAGATTATAAACCTCATCTTCACTAATGCACCTTCAGATTTCTTGGTTAGGTCCTGTATGAAAAAGACACCCACTTATCCAACTGTATCGAGCACTTTGTTGAATGATCCTTCCTTTCTCTCGGTGGGATAGGTGTGGTGGTAACTTCCCTGCAACCAAATAGTTAGAGATGTCTACATACCAAGGTGAGTGAGTAGAAACTGCAAATAGATATTCATCAGGAAAGGAATCATCTACTGGGGTATCATCATCAGGTTTTATCCGAGAAAGGAAATCAACAACTACATTTTCTTTTCCTGGTCTATCTACAATTGTAATATCAAATTCATGCAATAATAGTAACCATCTGGTGACTTGAGCATTTGTGATAGGTTTGTTCATTAAATATTTGATAGCTGAGTGATCAGTATGGACAAAAGTAGAGTAGCCAGTAATGTAATGTCTAAATTTATTAATGGCATAGATAACTGCTAAGAATTCCTTTTCGGTAACTGTGTAA
>ML800051.1:0-13364 GCA_009831015.1 Picea engelmannii
AACCAGAAGGTTATGCTGTGAAGGGAAAGAAGGAGCTTGTATGCAAGTTGAAAAAGTCCATGTATGGTTTAAAACAATCACCAAGGATGTGGTATAAAAAAATTGATACTTATATGTTGGGACTTGGATTCACAAGAAGCAAAGAGGATCACTGTGTGTATTTTAAATTAATTGGTGATTATTTGATTTATTTGGTCTTGTATGTGGATGACATGTTGCTGATAGGAAACAACAAGGAGATTATCCAGGATGTGAAAATTCAGTTGTCCTCTAAATTTGACATGAAGTATCTCAGTGCTTCAAATTTCATTTGGGCATGGAAATTAAAAGAGATTGGAAAAGGAGGAAACTCTAGTTAAATAAGAGAAAATATGTCGATACAATATTGCAGAGGTTTAATATGCAGGAATGTAAACTGGTCAAGGTTCCTATTCCTGTTGGTGTAAAGTTATCTATGGATCAATGTCCCAAGACACATGACGAGGAGGAGGACATGTATCATGTTCCATATGCGAGTGCAATTGGAAGTTTGATGTATGAAATGTTCTATACTAAACCGAACATTGCACATGCAGTGAGATTTTTGAGCAGGTATATCTCAAAACCAGGGAAGGAGCATTGGAAAGCAGTAAAAAGGGTTTTTAGGTATTTGCGTGGCACTACTAGCGATGGATTGTGCTACGAAGGAAGACTGGGATTGGACAGAGTGGTGTATATACATGGCTCTATGGATGCATACTGGGTTGGAGATGTGGATCATAGGAGATCTACAAGTGGGTATGTGTTTAACCTGTTTGGAGGAGCAATAAGTTGGATGAGCAAAAGACAGGCTGTAGTGGCACTTTCAACTACAAAAGTTGAATACATGGAAGCCACTCATGAAAGTAAGGAAGAGGTATGGTTACAAATATTGTTTTCAGGTATTGGGTTGGTACAACAAGCTGTAAGGATATATTGTGACAGTCACAGTGCAATTTTTCTGGCGAAGAACCCAACTCATCATTCAAAGACAAAGCATATTGATATTCAATATCACTTTGTGAGAGACATGGTTGAAGAAAAGGAAGTATTGCTGATTAAGGTGGAAACTTTGAATAATGTTTTAGATTCATTAACAAAATTTGTGAGCACTGAGAAGTTCTCTTGGTGTAGAGGATCCATGGGCATTGCTTCCCTCTATTGTTGACTATGTAACCCTGTATGCAAAGAAAACAACAAGTGGGAGAATGTTGGGTGTGTGTTATATTCTTTGCACAGGTAGCAGTATCTAAGTGTTTCACCAGGCACACAGGGGGGTGAAAGGGGTCGAATTCCCCCCACATGGGGGTTCAGGGGCAGCACCCCCGAGAAATGTTTTTCTTCCTCAGGAAACTTGTCACATATTTAGGTGATTTTTCGATACATGGTTTCTTTTCCGATGGTTTTATATTTCTAGTTAAGTAATTAGGGTTGTTGACTAATCCAGTTCATTGGGTTAGGGTTTTGGATTCCACTTGCTTCTATATGTATATTGTATTGTAAACAATGTAACACAATGAAAATATAGAATATGCTGGTTTTCCCGGTTTGGGTTTCTAGGGGAAAATCTCTGTGTAATTTTGTATTTTCCATTGTATCTTTTTTGTTCTTTTACTGAATATTTGTTTGGATTAAATATTGTACAAGGTTAAAATCAACAGTAGCACTACATGCTCCTTGAGCAGGCTATATACCATCCAATCATCCATATAAACGTCTGTAAACTTGTGTTAAATTCTCGGAAAGATGTTATTACAATCCTGGAGAAAACTACAGGGGCGTTCTTTAGGATGAATGGCATCACATTGTATGAAAATGACCCCCATTATGTTATGAATGTTGTCTTATTTTTGTCCTCTTCACCAATCCTTACTTGGTGATACCTCAAAAATCCATTTGTAAATGAGTAAGATTATTTCCCTGCAACCTGTTTTAGAACCTTATCAGTAAAAGGCATTGTAAAAGGGTCATGCACACACGCAGAGTTTAGGCTTCTGTAGTCTACAATGTACACTTAACCTAATATCCTATGTACCTTTCTTGCTTTGGATGACTATTGGGTTGACCCATTTTGCTTCTTCCACTGCAAAAATAAGTCCATATTCCAGGATCTTGTCTATTTCCCTCTTAACCTTCTCTTTCACTATGGGGTTAAGGTAGTATGGTTTACGCCTCACAGGATTAGATATTGGTTTTAATTCAATTTTCATCTCTCCCATAACTCCTTTAATCCCTTTTAATTCTGAAAATGTCTTTGGGGACAAATCCTCATATTCTCACAACAAACTCTGTATTTCTTGACTAGTTTTTTCATCCCGGTAATCTTCCACCATAGCTATCTTAGGTTGCTCTGTGGTCCGTCTATTGACTTTGCACAACTTCAATGGGTGATTATAATAACCATCAATCTGAATAGGTATGATGTTCTGGATTTCTTTGTTCCCCTCTCTTTCTTTAATGGATAAGTTCCTCAATTCTTCTAACTCATCTGGGATTTCTAAATCCTTCTCAATCTTATAGCATTCTATAGGTCTCTTGTATAAGTTTAGATGAAGATTATTCTGAATTTCTCGGCTATGCTTTGCACATACCACTAGGTGTGATTTATGTTTACTATTATCTGTAAAAAGAAATTATTTAATTCTTTGCAGGACTACTTCAAGCTCAGGGTACTTACTTGTAAACGAGAAGTCCTTGCAAAAGTGATATGCCAACGTTTGCTAGTCGCTGGTCTATATTCTCATTTCTTCATTCATAAACCAAGCTTTCGGGATTGGACCTAGTGAGTGGGGAAATACTTGAACCCATAAGTGATATGGTATCTCCCCAACTTACCACTATGTCATGCATTGTTCAATATGTGCTTTAGAATCAGACCCTCAGTTGAACAATTGCACAACTTGAAAATCCTTCCACATCTCTGATTCCAGCTACTCCTTATCTTGAAATCTATATTTGATAGCTTACTTCACATCGCCCCAATTTTTGAGTAAGTCTTTGTGATTGGCCCACCATCTAGCAAGGGTTTCCTAGAGGGATGAATCCAGTACTGAGATCCTTTGATCCTCCCCTACCTTTTCTTCCATGCTGAGCATAAAAATGTCAAGTCCTAAGGTACCATCATATATTGGGTGTTCTCTGACCTCGGTTCTGACCCATCTAATTTCCCTGACATTTGTACATCTTCTTGAAAATATTTCGTATGAGCCTTGCTGCCAACTATCAAATGCCAGTTCTGAATCTTCGTCCGATGATTGTATACTCCTCCAACTTACTGATCCATCAAAAATAGGATTTATCTAATCTTCTCTTGTTCCTGTTGTTACATTGTACAACTAATCCAAGTCTTCTCCCTCCATATTGTTTTCCGTTGGATCCATATATCGGGGGCCTACGTACAAATCCAAGGGTTGAACTACTTTGATTCTGTCTACCTCAAATGTCATAGTGTATTTCTTTAGGTCAATCACTGCATATTTGACATAGGCCCAATAAATACCAAGTAGTGTAGGATAAGGGTCCTTATCCCCCATGATTTCGATCACCTCAAAATCATCTACAGTTTTCACTCCCGCAACATCTATTTCTACATTCTCTAGTCTTCCTATTGGGAAAATATAATATTGATTGGCCATTCTTAGCTGGATTGGGGAATATGTCAATTGGGGTTTTCCTAAGGCTTCCCAAGTCTATTTAGGTAGCAGGTTAACATCAGATCCTATATCTAACATAACATTCATAATATCAAACTCGTCTAGTTGGGATACTAGTCTAAACTCTTTTCTAGTTCGTACTTTCCTTCTCTTTACTCTCTTAGTACTCTTCTTAGGAAGAATAGTCTTTATTCTTTCTTCTATGGGTTCTTCATTCCCTAAAAGTAGGTATAGCACATTGCATAACTTTTCTGTTAACTGGTCATTCCCAAGAGTATCAGAAAATAACTGAAACCAAAGGTTGACTGCATTTTGTGGTTGCTCAGGTTGTCTCATCATGACTACAGGGTTTCTACGTGCAGGGGGTGAAGCAGGGACTTGTGAAATATTAGGGTAAACAATAGGTTGAAGGGTTTTCTCTTGCATCTCAGGGCTAGGGATATTTTGAAATAATTCTTTGGAATTTTTAAAGAACAACTTCTGTTTTAGAGGATCATAACTATCTTCCTTAGGTGCTGCTTTCTAGATTTGAGGTAAATTATCAGCATCAACTCTAGTCTTTTCCCCTCCTCGAGTGATAATATTAAGGGTGGGAAGTTGTATTCTAATAACTCTATTGATTTTTGAACTGATGAGGTTAGTTCCTTGTTGATGTACCCGATATTCCCATTTTGCAATTAGTTCCGGGAAGTCTTCAGTTGCGTTCCGATTGGTTCTGCAGTGACATCACCATGGTCACCTCAGATGAGAAAAATATCTATCCATATGGTCTTTCTCATCACAGTTGTAGCATCTACTTGGTCCTCTTCCCCCGATTCTTCCTCCTATAAAGTATCCTCTGGCTCCACCTCCTTGACCTTTTCTTGGTTCCTGAGGGGTTTCATTCACCCTGAATGTTGTTTGATCCAACATGTCTGCAAGTGCATCCAACACTCTACAATGATTGGTAGTATGTGTGGTAGATGTTCAAAACTCACAATGTATAGTGTTTGGTACTGTTGAATAATTTTGAATAATGGGGCACTATCTTGGCCCATTCCCATGGATTCATAAAATCTCATAATAATCGACTATTGGAGTTTCTTGGCTACCTGGAAAAGCATGATATCGGGTGGGGTTATGGAATGGTAAATTTGTAAATACTTACGAAACTCCTCCTGTGGGTCTTGGTGAGGGTCCCATAAGATTCTGAAGAGGTACCATTCCCCTAATTCATGGACATTCGTTCACCATATGTCCTTCTGTGTAACATCTGGTACACCGAATATGCAGTCATCTTGGTCTAGGTATCGTCAATTCTTGAATATTTTCTATAAGCATTGATATTTTCCCTTGTAGTTGTGCCAAATTTTCATCTAGTGGGGGCCTGGTCACTTTTAGGCTCCCTGGATATCCTGCCATGGCTTCAATCTTCATTGATTTCTCCAAGGCATCTGTCAAAGTGATTATTTGTTGTTGCGTTAACGAAATCTGTGTCAGAGGTAGAAATCCCTGAATATACCATTCTCTTTGATGTTCCTCATGAATTGGATGCGCTAACCTCCCTATAACATATTTAAATTTATGGATATATTCCTAAGCTGATTCACCTTCCCTTTGTTGAATCTCCCGCAACTCAGACAAAGCTTGTTGTTCTGAATGAGGTAGCTTAAACTTCGCTATGAACCTTTTCCATACTTGGTCAAGTGTGAACGCTTGACCTTGCATTTCTGACACTCCTGGCTCAATAACCTTCATGTACCATTTGAGAGCATGACCTCTCAAGGTAGTCTGGAACTCAACCAATTTATTCGCATCCAGAGTCCATCTCGACCTCCAGATTGCTTACACAAGAACCAATTCTGCTCCACATCTTCGTCTCCTTTACCTCAGAATTCTAGGTATCGAGAAATCGAACCTCAAGTGTTACCAACCATTGTTGATATTGCTGCTCTTATCAAAATAAAACCTAATGGTTCTGGTTGTGACCTACCAGGGGATCCCAATATTATCCCTATACTCACACTTCTTGGTTGTGACTGACTAACTAGTTGTACTGGAACATAATTAGCATAAGAAGGTATTATCGGATTTACCACTTGTATAAAATACACCTGGGGTATGGGTGATTCGGCGATGGTGCCACTGGCTTTGGGGCAGGTTTCTTTGATCTGGGGGTCTCGTTCTCTTCCTATGGAGCAGTCTCTTCAGTCGAATTCCCAATATTTTCTGGCATTGGGGTTGAATCTTGTCTTTCCTCTTCAAGATCCATGCCGACTTATTTCTCCCTTTCTTCTACACCTTCTCCTTATTGTCCACTCTCCTGGGTACTTCTTTCTCTCTGCACTTCTCTCTCACTTAATATTTGACTAGCCAAGCTTTCTTGTATTCTCATCTTCCACAACTCTTCCATATGTCCTTCTTCTACTTATCCTGGTCCAACTTCTTTTCAAAAATTATCAGATTGTTTTGCTGCTTTCTTTATCTTACCGCGCCACCACTTCTCAACTATGGTGGCTCTTTTCAAGGCTCTCTCGTCTCTTGAGTCCATTTCTTGTTGTTTCCCTAGTTTGTTAAATAATCCTCTCCCCTCTCTTAGGCCATGAATACATCCCAAACTTTCCCTACCCCAAGCAAGGGTGTTTAAGTTGCCATCTCATTCGGGGACATAGTCAACATCCCCTTTTCCATCAAGAAAACCTTAATCCATAGGGGGATTTCTCTCAACAGTCTTCCTCTTGCGTCTTTCTTGAAATTTGCTTCTTCTCGTGAAACATATTGGTGATTCTCAGCCGCAAACTCAATAATGTATCCTTCTAACATGGTATTGACACATAAATCAATCACTCGCGTGACTGGATGATCCAGTCGATGAAGTGCTGCAATATTTTTTGTATCCCAATTACAGGTCCTCTTGATTCATTCTTGGAATTATAGAGCTTCTTGGAGCCTATCTATCGAGTAGAAAATTTCTTACGAGAAGTTAACCCATAATATCTCGTACTGGTCGCTTGATCTTTCTGAGTAAAATACTACGTCCCGTGTATCTTTCATAGATTTTCCTCTCAGCTCCGCTTCTTTCCATATGAAGGAGTCACAATTTCTCTCCCACCATTGGTGAATATTAGATTTGTGAATCCGCGGAGGCATTCTCCCTACAGGTTCCTTTTTAATGTAGGTCCCGGAAACAGAACCATTTTATTGGTGTGGATTTGATATGAAAAGGGTCCTTCTCAGGTTACCAACAAAAGGTACTATGTAGTCTAGAGCGTTAGCATTTTCATCTCCTCCAAAGAGAAGAAGTATCACCTGAAGTGCAACCAAGACATAATGATAGGGAAGGAAAAGGAGAATACTTGGGAGGGTTCCTAAAACCTTCAAGACTCACCATGATCTTGCACAAAATAGACCAATTACAGATCATATCTGAACTCATGCATACAAGAACTGAAAATACTTAAGTCATGAAAAACATTCATACACAGAGACATCATATTGAGATTATCAAACATAAAGAAGTACTATAAAAATACAATGCATAATCATAAACACAATATGACACATTATATTTCAAAATTTCAGGTCCTTCTTCATCTATTATCGTCATAAGCCATTGAATACAATCTCAAATATAGAACTTGGTACTCTGCTACAAACTTCTGAATATGGACTCATGTCGCAGAGCTCTATTTACCCAGAACCAAATACAGATTACATGTACAATAATTTCTTAACAAAAACAAAACTCAACATATCAAGAACAAGAACCCATAGCTGAGAAAGAACCAAAGAACCCTTTTACAATCGTATACATCCAATATATCTAAGCTTATTGGGATATTCTGGCTTTGGGCTCGCATGATTTCTTGTTTCGTTGCAACTTCTTTTTCCTTGCTGGCATTGCACTGTCCTCTTCCACAATCGATTTATGTTACTTTTCCTCATTCCATTGTCCATCTTCTTCTGTAGCTTTCACAACTCATGCTAAACCAAAACTGGGACAATAATCCTTCTTGCACAGCCTCAAATCCAAAAAAGAAGGGCCCAACACTCTACACGAAAATTCTTGGGCGTGAAACTAGTTGACATTTATGGTATGAATTTTCCCAAATCCTTCATAAATTTAGCAACATAAATTGGGCCTTTCACCCAATTTCACTCAAGTGCTTCTAATTTTCGTCCTAGACACACTGTAACTTAAAATTTGGCCACTCCCAAATTTAGTTTTCTGTGAAAATCCACTTCGATATGATGTTAACTCAGCCCATCCAGGATCAATGTTACAAAGTGGGCTCTGATACCAATTTGTAACACCGCCAGCCACCCGCTGGGTAATGCCACTTAAAAATTTTATTTCTATGATCTGTACATATAGATACTCTTCAATGCATGATTACATACATTTCATAACATAATTATACACAATCATAAACAAAATACACATGCATCATAATCAACATAAACCCATGACAACAATTGCATAAATATTACTGCAAACATAATTTAACACACAATTTGTAACCATCTTTTGAATAAAAGACACCAACTGCGGGTAGAACTTCCACGTTCCTCCCAACCTTAGATTGCATTGTTCATAAATATCGACAGTGGGTAACGCATGAGTTGGGGTTAAACTCCACTTGGGTAAGGGTTCCCAACTAGGTTAAAGTATCCCACTCAATAGGAATCAGTCACAGGTAACACACACATAGGTGACTTAATTACTGGAAATTCCATCACATATGCCAATTCACACTAACAACCTATAGTCTCTCATTCCCCACATTCCTGTCCCACCCCGAAGTTTTCCCCTTCTCTACTCAACAATCCTTCGGCATCCCCACTTCCCTTCTATAGATTCAACAACAGGTTGGACATGAAGTCTTAGAGTCATGTCGCTGCGGTTTGGCACCTTGGGAAATAATTCACAACAATTCTCTCACTTGGAGAGAATGTAATCTTCGACGGGCCTGACAACCCCCCTCTTTGATTTGATAACCCACAGGATTGACAACCTCCTTCTTCAATCTATCTCTTTAGGCTAAGCCATATATGGATATTTGCAACCGTATTGAGCATATGAGTCACAATAAAAATTATCTCATTGACAACAACATTTGAGTTCACTCACTCAATATTTCTAAGAAATTTTTTTTAGGTCATGACAGAACAGTCAGTTCCCTCACAGCTAGTGATGGTTGAATGATTCCCCCCCCGATGATTGAATGCAAGAATGGACTAAGTCCAAACCATTTTACTGTATGTTCCCAACTTGACACTTGTCACATTGAGATTTGCCTCTAGTCCAAAACATGTTCCCGACTTGAAACTTGTCATGTTGAAAAATTCATTTAGCCACCTGTCCCCTCCTTAAGACCTAGGATATAATAATATATCCTAACTTTTCACTTTTTAAGAAATATTAATAAAATATTCCTTTTTGGGTTTAAGCCCCTTTAACCCAACCCCCTTGACCTCAAGTAGTGGAGTTTAAGCCCCCCAAACTCTTTTACATGGTTGTTCTGTTGGAGGGATGTATTTCCATTAAATTTTATGTGATTACATTTACAATTTCAATACACAAGTACTAATCATTTGCATCTAGGATCACCAGCCTCAAAATATACTGATCACAGACTAAAACTAGTGCACGTGAAACTTATGGGTTGAGCTCATTCTTTCGTCAGTGCACCAACCTCCCTCCCTTTCACATGTGTGCATTACATCATAACTTATATACAAAAGAATTATTTTCACTTCAAAAACCTGCACACTAAACCAATGTGCATTGATTCCAGTGTTGTGCGTATATTCCTTCAGTGCACCATCCTTTATCACTAACACATGTGTGTGCTACATTCATTAAGTTGTTTCTCTTTCAGTGCACCATTCTTGTGTACTTGTACAGGTGCACGCCAAACATTAAATTGCATTTTGTATCCTTTTATAACTACACACACTCCTTTGATGTGATATCCCTGTGCACTAAATTAATGCATGAAGAATCAAACCAAAAAACTTGTTACTTCAGATCACCATTTTATAAGTAAAGTACAATTACAATTATATGTACAATTTTGGGGTTCATCCTAGGTGTATTACACTTAATACTGCTCAAAAGATAGTTCTATGATTTGTAGAGCTGTTGCTTAGATTCCCCCTATTCAATATTCATATTTACTAGGAGTCTCCAAGCCAGATGGCTTAGAAAAATATCCACTCTAATGTAGAGTCATCTTCCTTTTCATTTGTAGATTGAACACATTCCTGAGTTCCAACATCATTTTATTTTCCTGTAGATTCATCACTTTCCTCAGTTGTGACATCTTACTTTTCATCATGGTCTCGCACTACTACAAATCCTAAAATTTCATCATGAATTCTAACATATTCTTTTCTTTTAGATTCATCATGGTCTCACACTAATGCAAATTCTAGGAATATGATATCTAATACTTGTTCTTCAGTCGCATGTCCTTCTTGCCTTTATTTTCTTCTCCAAGCCTTCTTGTATCTGATATCAGTGTTTTTCTTCATAGTGGGCTTTATCACACTTCAACAATCATGGGATATATGTCCATAGTTATGGCTTTTATACCATTAAATGTTGTGTGGGGCCACATAAGCATATCTTGATTGAAAACTTCTTCCATATGCCCTGTAATCTACAACTTTATGTCCAAATTTAGTAGAATTAATAAAATAACCATAAAAGAAACTTTGATACATGGGAGTGAATGATCTTCGTTGTGATGTAATCCTTCTGAATTCATGCCTTGGATGATCACAATATTTGCTTTTGGTGTTTCCTTTACAATGATTGAAGATTTTTTGATACTTTAAAGTAGAGGTTCTTCTTTGATATGCGTCTCTTCTGTAATACTCTTCTTGACTCTTCTTTATTTCTGGAATGTCCTCTTTCGAGGGCTTGAATTCTTCCTTCTTGATGGAGCCTTTGATGAGTTCTGCATAGCTCTTATCGTTCTCTTCATTTTTCCTTTCTGGTAACCCATAACCTTCAAATTTATTAACTGGTGATGTCGATGTTTCTCTCTCTTCAACGTTCTTTCCGAGCTTCAAGAATTTAACTCTCAATGTGACAACATCTTCTTCAAGATTCTCACAATCTTCTTCTTTCTTCATCACCTAGATCTTCACGAATTCTTTCATTCATTTTTCTTCTTTAATTTGGGTCTTTAAGAAGATTATTTATTCTTCAAGTCTTCTTTATTGTTGATTGAATTTTTCTTCGAGCTTATTTAAGTGCTCAAATATTTCCTTGAGATGATTTTTCAAAATCATTTCTCTCTTATCTGCTTCCTTCTTTTGTGCTGCAATTTCAGCTTCCAAACATTTCTTTTCTTCCAACTTCCTTCTGTATGTTTCTTCAATCCTTCTCACTTCTTCTATTTGGAATTTTAGGTTCGTAATCATTTGTTGAACTTCTTCAATATTGATATTTTGAGATCCATTATTTATCTTGATCAATTATTCCTTGAGCGACCTATTTATGTTTTTTTCTTTTGTCAGTTCATCTAAAGAACTGATTAATTTTTATTCAAGATCCACTATGCCTTCCTCAAAATATTCTTCTTCTGAATCTATCTAACATGACAAGCATATTTATTCTCTTTTTGTCCCTGCATCTTATTTAATATGTTTTTCTTTTATGATGTTATGAGATCCCTTGGAATAGAGATTATGTAGCTTATCCCAAAGTTCTTTGGCTGATGAATATTGTACCACTTTGTCTTTTACTCAATCTGGTAGTCCTTCCAGGATGAAATCCATTGCTATTTTATTGTTTCTCTTTAATTCCTTCTTGGTTCCAGTCTTTAGTTTCTTTGAGCCAATGTATCCTGTAACAACTGAGTACCAAATATCATACCCCTATGCTCCTAGAAATGTTTTCATTCTTGTGCTCCATTTTTAGTGCACACTCCATGATCTTCCTTCCAGTGGTTAGATTGTTTCTTGAAGAAACCCCCTCTGATACCAATTGTTGGAATGTTGAGGGACATGGATGAATCAATATGAGCACTTTTTACCACTTTTAACCACAATATATAAAATTCAAATTTATTAGTAGTATATCATTTATGATTTCATTCAATATATCATGAGCATATAACCATAAGCATCACATCAAATAAACTGTACAACAAAATTTACGTGGAAACCCAAATGGGAGAAAACCATTGAATGCTTTCTTATATATTTCAGGAATACATTCATAGGAAGCACCAAATTCCAAATTCTCTAGCACCATCTGTAAGGAGGATCAAACCCCCTATTTACAAGCTCTAACCTGAAGGAAGCTACAAATCCTTGATTCACTAGCTACAACTGGAAGGAGGCTCCAACCCCCTAGTTTACAGGCTCCAACCTGAAGGAAGCTCCATGATCAAAATCTGGACCAGGGGTCAAAAATTTGCTCAATTTTCAAAGTGCTCGGAATGAGATGAAAATGGTTCCATTGCGTCCGTCTTGTTTTCCTGATTCTGGCGGTATATTTACTTTCTCAAATGGAGTCCGTATGGAGAAGTTATCGCGATCTGTTCGCCGAGCCAAACAGGCAAAAATTGGGATGCTGACTGGACAGAGGCCGTACAGCTGACGTGGCGACCGTACGGTGATGTGGCACCTTCTGACGTGGTAGATTCTGATTGGTTGATGGTGGTTGAATCATTTAGTGACACGTGGCATCATTTTGGGTGAATGATAGGGTGCCACGTGGCCCAATCAAGGGTGGTTTTACCATATGAATATGCTAAATTCTATCGCGTGGAGTATTCCATATGGCTTTCAAACGGGGTTTGTGTTGTAGTAAATCCACAGTCCCATTGTTTTAAACATGTGACCATATATGCCATTCGCGTGGGTTTTAAAAGGTTAGCCCGCGGTTTTGTGGGTTTTAAATATGCCACCATGCCCTTTATTGAATGGGTGCGCGGGATTTTTAAATGGGTTTTGTTTATTGGCCCACGGTTGTATTGAAATAACATATGACCCAAACCTTTTGCTAAAATGGCGCGTGGGATTTTTTATTTACAAATGGATTAAGCCCATGGTTTCGGGTGTCACGACATGTGACCATTACGTTAAACGCGCGCGGGGGGTTTGAAATGGATTTTGGTTCAAACGGTTTCATTTTCTTCCGCCACTTGTCACTTGTACATTGAACGGTGGAACCTAGCCCTTTTTATGCGTGGGACGTGGCCATATGGTCCCCCATGCGCCCAACACCTCCATCCTTGGGGGCTTTGATTTCGCTAACGGTGCGACAAATTAGCACCAATTTCGGAAGGCGCACGTGTGCTGAGTTTAGGCACGGAAAACGCCAGAAGCCAGGTTCATTCACACCCAGGTGCGAAATGGCGAACCAGTAACAGAGCTTGAAGGAGGAAAAATGGCAGGAGGCCTAACTTTTGGAGTTTTTGGCCAAATGAGGTGCCGAAAAAGCCCAGCTAGGGGTTTTTGGACGTTCTGAGTCCATTGGAAGCATTTTCATAGGCATTTGAAGACTTCTTTTGTAGGTTTTTAACCATTGAATCTTGAGGAAGATCTAGGGAGCTTGAAGCCCTCATTGTTTGAGGCATTGCTCAGATGAGTACAGGTCTATTTTCTGAGATTGAATAGTCATTTTTGACTAATTATTATGCTCTGAACACATTGGGATAGGTTTCAGATCCATTGGAGGACTTTTACAGGTGT
>ML800051.1:38345-86871 GCA_009831015.1 Picea engelmannii
TCAACCTGTCACCACCATTGATACTCAATATCAATGAAACCATATCCAAGATCACAAATAACATCTCTCAACCAGATGCTCAATATCACCAAAACATGCCTCTAGTCATGTGCCAAATGTGTACCAAGCATGTACCAATATCACCAACATACCATCACAATGTATGTGTCTTAACCATCTACCAAAACCTACACCATAGCATGTACCAAAACTGTACCATATCATGCATCAACCATGCACCAAAACCTGTACTATACCATCTACCAAATCTGTACCATACCATGTACCAAACCTATACCAAATCATGTACCAAACTTATACCATATCATGCATCAACCATGCACCAAAACCTGTACCATACCATGTACCAAATCTATACCATACCATGTACGAAACTTGTACCAAATCATGTACCAAACCTATACCAAATAATGTACCAATCATGTACAAGATCATGCATCAACCGTGTATCACACCTATACCATATAATCAATCATGTACCAAAATGTACCATAAAACATGTACCATGAGATGTGCCTCAACCATAAACCATGTACTATGAGAATGTGCGTCAACTATATGTCTCAATCATTCCATACACCATGTACCATAAGTTATCATCAATGAAGTGCCTCAACAAAGTACCAAACAACTAAGATCATATACCAAGTATATGCCTCAACCATGCACCTAAGATGTGCCTCAAAAATGTCCCAATGCCTCAACAATGTACTAAATACTTGCCTCAAGCATGCATCATAACCTCATCAACATGTAACCAAACCAGATATTAAGATATATAAGAATGTACTTCTAACAATGTATCATATCATCACCAAAGTGTACAATACCATCATGTACCCTTATCATCGTGCCTCAAGCATGTGCCATAGACAACATAAGCATAACCAACAAGCACATAAGAATACATGTAACCTGTAGTCACCCTACTATATTATATCTTAGATAAACATACCTATCTAGGCATTTGTTTCATGTCCAAATTACTCACTTTGATAATGTCCCATTATCATTATCGTAAGTGTCACACTTTTGTCGCAAGTGTTTAAAATATCGTATTTTCTTTCTGCATGTTTCGCATTGTAGACGACACCATAAGAATGCTTTCATTTTTAGTTTCTTTCCTTGGTTTTGTCTTAACGTTTTCTCGTTTTCAGATCCTGTTCATTGTATTTTTGTCTTTTACATTTGTTGTCAGTCCTGAAGTCATCTCACACAGATTGATGATCAAGCCTTCCCGAGTTTTTATTTTATGGGTTGATTCTCTTTCATTCTCAGAAAACCATGCCCTTCTTCCTTTACAACGAGAGAACTGATTTTAGTATCGATGCTCCCCTGCAGTGCTTTAGGAAGCACTATGATGCTTTGGTATTGATATAACCAGAGCGCCGATTTTTCTCATTTTGAAAAATTGTTGAATACTTGTGCTGGGTGTAATTTTTGGTTTCTTCTTTTAGCTCAGGACTTGTTCTGTCAGCTTGTGTCTTCTATAAAACATGAAACTTTTTTCTTTTTAATGTTGTTTGATATTTGTTCGGATATTTTTAAAGTATTTCCTTGTTTTGAAATGACTCTTTCTCTTCGAGATTTTGAGTTCATTTTTGATGCTTTCTCATTCATCTGATTGTTTGAAGGATATTACAAGGAAACTCAGAGATATTTGTACTTTTATAATTGGTATTTGATCTTTGTATCTGTTTAAGAAAATTTCTTAAGTGAGTTTTGTTATTTTGGCTTTCTTTTTGAAAAGTTTGGATTTGTTTTTACTTCTTATTTGATTGTTGTGAGAGTGTTAAGTATTTGAATAGTGACATCTTTTTTGGCATAAGAAGCATTAAGTTAAAACAATTCATATTCATATGAAAATGAAAAGATACCTTTTATGATTGGTTTTTGGATATTATAAACAATTTCTGAATAATTTAGCATTGAATTGGATTCTTGTTGAAAACAATTGCATGAAATCTCTGCATTTTTGTGTTTGATAGTGAAAGAAAGAAAACTCTTCTCCTTCCCATAAATAGAAGTTCATTGAAAGAAACGCTTTCGTATAATTTTTTCTTTTTGATTATTTGGGATTCGATTCATAACATCATCAGTTTCACTCTCATTCACCTTTGAGTAAACAACAACCACTAAAATCAACGCTAATTAAAATCACTCTAGAAATTTTTTCTTTTTAGAGTCTTCCACCAACATTAGACTAGGATTAGCGCTTTGTATTAGGCTCTGAGTATAACTCTCCAAATATTTCAAAACAAAGTTAGCATCTCGCGATAGGGAGAGTAAATCCAATTTTTGTACAAGCATAGATGGGATCCCCCTCTCACACAAGGGTTACGCACGAGGTCACGTTTGGGAGAACCAAAGAGATTATCCCTCCGAGGTTTAACCATTCGTAGTAGTAATATAGTATATTGGGGGTTATTATTGAGGTCCAACTGTCTTCATTCAGTCTCGGTGCTTCATGAATTCTGAATCCATTCGGGGTCCTCTGAAGTTCTACCGGTCCATTTGTCCTCAGTTCTCTTGAAGGATTTCAGACTTGTTATCCTGCCCATACGTTCAGACTAGACTGTCGAGTGTACCCGCCCAGAGGCTGACTGTGATTTTGTGTCCTTAGTATCCATAATATTTAGGGTCTTCACACAAGGTGATGATGAAGGGAAGTATTTGTTGTACCTAGAAAAAACGTTGGTCAAACTCACTCGAGATCCTTAGAGGGTAAATCCACGATTCTTGTGTGGAAGCTTGCACCAAGGATTAAGACTGTTAAGTAGGTCACCAACGTAAATTTTGCACCCGCTCATGTCCTAGCCCCTTCTCAATTTGATGACGCGATGTTGGATTTCATCACCAACTAGTAAGGTCATTGAGAGAAAGTTTTGTTTGTTTGTTGGTTCTTCTATATTTTTTAGCGTGTGATGTTGATTTATTTAATAATTTTTCAAGTTTGAGACTATAGAAAGTAAAGGTTTTTGTAGATCACGTAGGATTCAAGGGTTTCCTCTGGAAGGCTACGAACCCTTACCTCCCAATTGACCTGAAGACATTTACCATGAAGAGGTAGAAAATCTCTCAGACGTTGGGAGAGCTGCTACTCCTTTGTTAGAAAATTCTGAAAGCGCCTTGGTTACGATTGAGGATCCTATTCCTCATACTATCCCTATGTCAGAAGATCCTCTCAAACCACTCCTTGTTCGATTGGAATCGTTCGGTAACACAATAGAAGAGTAAGTTCAACATTTACCATTCAGGCCATATACCGAAACACAGATGGAAGACACACAACATGATTATGATGAGTACATAACTCCTATCCAGTCTGCTGGCATGGTAAATCCACAACAAACACCTATTCATTCCATATGGAGGACTCCATCGGGATGTGATATTTATTAACATTTTAACTTTAGTCGACCACCTCTTGATCCTCTTGACCCTATTGCCTCTATTACTGCTAAGGCAGGACCGTCCGGTCAGACTATTGATCGTCCCATTGAACAAGTAATCAATCCTGCTACTACGTCAACACAAATCTAACTTAATGTTGGAGTCGTAACACTTATTCATGCACAAGGTACTTCAATCATTACTCCCACCACTACACCTTTTCACACTACAGCTCCTTATGTTCCACATAATCGTGTTGGAACACATTTACATCAGATAATGTAGACTCCTGCCATACACACACAATAAATTGTGGGACAAATCTCAACTGGGGGGAAACCATTATCTAGTGGGCCTGTCCTTTTTGGGGGAAAACCACCCTAGCACATACATGTTGGTGGACAACCCCCTTTTATTGGTAAAACCACAATTGTCACACAACCTATGGTAGGGGGCAACCCCTTTTTGCTGGAAACCCTTCACAACCCTAGGGAGTAGCTCAAGGAGGTATGTTTAATAAGCCTTACCAAGGGGGGAAATCATACCATAATCCACATGGAGGAGTACTAAATCATGTTCCTTTCGAATTATATTTTGGACAATCTTATTCAGGTGTCCCAAATCCCACCTGGGGTCCTCCAGGAAAACAAACTTATCCTCCAAAAGGGTCAAATATTTACCCTCCACAAGGACAAAATGTTTACCCTACTCAAGGGAAGAATATTTATCCCCCACAACCTAATCAACCAACTTATACTCCTCAGAATCAACTGGGTTTCCCTCCACTCATGAACATTCCTCAACAATAATCAGATCCTGCCTATACCGGTCAACAACAACCATATATGGGAGGGCCTACTAGATACAATTGTCCACCTCAACTAGCTTATGGCCCCATTGGTTTCCATATTCCACATCAGTATCACCCTTAGGTTAACCGAAAACTACCATTCCTTGCCATGATGGATCTACCAGATTTGTCTCGGTTGATAAATGATTCCATATTACATTTTCCTTTTTGGTTGGTAATTCCTACTAAATTACCTCTTGATATCCCCAAATTTGATGGTAAACCTAGGGAATACCTGAACAACCATGTTATGACATTTCATATATGGTGTTCATCAAACTCACTGATGGATGATTCTATACATTTACATATTTTCTAGCACACACTCATGGGTTCTGTAGCTAAATGGTACATTGAACTTCAATGTGGTACTTTTCAAGACTTCAACTCCCTAATGGATTTTCTCACACATTTTCAATTACCAATCTGTTACGAGATGGGTACTGAAATATTATCCTCACTTCGTCAAATTAACTTCGTACATATCTCTGATCACATTCATGAGTGGAGACGATGGTGCACGTTGATTAAAGCGACCATTCCTGACCATTTATTGGATGAATGGTTTACTAAATCTATTTTACCCCCAATTTCATGTGACGTCGCCATGGGTGGTGTGGCCACTGAGGAATAAGCCATTTCTCGAGATCAATATTTAGATTTGGTTTACTCCCAATCTGGTACATTGTATGAGTTGATACCAAATGCTCCCCGTACTTCTACCGATCCATCCAAACCATATTCCACGACACATGCCGATGGAGTCATCGGTACCTTCAAAACCCAATCTTCATCACAGTCAACGGATCACCTAAGCACTCTGTTTCTGCACCCGTTACCAGTTCAACTTCATTCTCCTCTACCTCCCCCCTGACTCAAATCTCTAAGGTGAATGCAGTTCAATCTGCCTCTTCACAACAATCTGGGGGAAATAAGAAAACGAAAAATAAATCCAATAATAATAATAATAATAATGAAAATCCAAAAAAAGAAACTCCACCACCTGATACTGAAAAGAAACCACAACGAAAACCAAAATTCCCATGTCTCATTTGTGGTGATGATAATTACATCCGAGACTGTCCTCATCGTGATGAAGTTGCAAAACTTTTCAAAGGGAATTCCCAACCCGCTGTGTTAACACAACCTTTTCCTCAGCAACAATCCATGGTTTCTCAAGCCCCTACCCCTCCAGTAGGGGGAAATCCCAATCATCCTCCTAGCGAGGAATCCTCGTCGAGTGCTCATATTTATATGTTCAATGGTATTTATTTAACCACTCGCACCACAACATATGACACACCCGCTAAACATGAAGAGAAGGTCACTAATGATATCTCACTCGATCCATCTCCCACCACTGTTGGTCCTCCATAAGGGTCACTTCATATTGAGAAACCCACTTTCGAATCTATTTTATGCCCTCCCAAGAGCACTATTCACAAATCAACCTTTAATCCTAGTTCATGTGCCACCCAAAACTACAACATTGTTGAAGATTTGGCTCAAGCACCATGTGCTATGTCTGCTCTTGAAGTTATACACCATTGTCCAAGTCAACGTAGAATTCTCTTGGCTGCCATTGGCACAATTGATACTGAGTTGTCAAATAATATCACGTTTAACTCTGATAATTTCAAGTCATTACTTTCTCACCGGATTGCTTTTCAAATTGATGTATTTGTTCATAACCAACACATTCACCCCACCATTCTGGATGAGGGAGCGTCAACTTGTGTCATTTCATTAGCATGTTGGAAAGGATTAAAATCAGTTTCACTTAACCAATTCCCTACAATGTTACCAGCATTCGATGGGCGAGGTTGTTTTCCTCATGAACTCCTACAAACCTTAGCTTTTCAGTTGGAAGGAAATAATGTCCCTATCAATGTAGAGGTAGTCGATGATCCCCTTGATTACAACTTGTTGTTAGGAACAAGTTGGTTTTACGCCATGACTGTCGTCGCTTCATCAATGTTTCGATGTGTACAATTCCCCCATCAAGGTAAAATTGTCACTATCGATCAATTAGATTACTGCACTCTCGACACTCGCACTCCTGCCACCAACAATATTCCTTTCTTGGGAGATAGTAAGATCACTTATGAAAGTGTTGGTGTAGGCCTTTAAAAATATTCTTCCCATATGGGTACTTTCCCTGCACCACTTCCTCCCACCACACAACACATTTCCATGACCAATATGATCTCGACTATGGCATATCAATATTTCGAATCATCGGATCCTTGGGTTGTGCCTAGTCCTTTGGAATTCGATGCACTAGGTGATGCTATGCCACTTAGTTTTGCTGAGGCTTCATATGATGCTATCCAATCGACCTCTCCCTCTTTGGATGAACAACATATGCTGGCATCCAACACTTATTTTTTTCCATCTTGGTTGGATTCTTTATCCTGTACTTTCAACTACAACCTACGGATGTTTCCATCAAATGAATCCATTATGGAAATTATTAGTATTGACGAGGTACCTTGGGATGACAAACATCATCGATCATCTTTTCTCCCTAGTCTGGATGAAATTGAGGAAGATATACACTCTATTCCCCCCCTGATGTTGTTGAATCTCCTATCCTTACCTAGGATACTACTTCCGAAGGGAATTTAGGAAAAATCTCTTCTACTGTCACTATCTATATTTCAATCAAAGAAGGTATCGTGGAAAATGTTCATCTCAGTGATAATTGTTCACCCGAGGAAGTGCAAGCTTACACCACTTTATTTAAAGAATTCGGTGATGTCTTCTCTTGGATTTATGAAGAAATGCTAGGGATCGATCCATCGATTGTTTTGCATGAGATAAAAACTTACCCATGCGTTAAACCTGTACGACAAAAATCCGCCCAGTTCATCCTAAAAAAACCATGGCCATAAAGGCATAAGTTGAAAAACTGTTGAAGTTTGGATTTATCTATCCCGTCCCCTTGACGAAATGGGTTTCTAACATCATTTTGGTTATTATAAAACAAGGAACCATTCATGTCTGTGTCGATTATAGGGATCTCAACAAGGCTTGTCCAAAAGACAATTACCCTACACCCTTTATTGACCAAATCATCAATACTTGCACTGACAACATTATATTTTCTTTCATGGATGGATTCTCAAGATATAACCATATTAATATTCTACCAGCTAATCAACATAATATAACCTTCATATGCCCTTGGGAGAAATTTTCTTATCGGAAACTACCCTTTGGTCTCAAAAATGCTGGTGCTAAATTCTAGTAGGCCATGTCGTATGCTTTCCACGATATCAAAAATATTGTGGAACCCTACCTCAATGATTTACCTGCTCATTCGTCTAATCAACAAGATCATATTCGTCATTTACGAGCCATTTTTCTTCGATGTTGGTTTTACTGTATTTGTTTGAACCCTCAAAAATGAATTTTTGTTGTTGAATCAGGTCTACTACTTGGTTTCCTCATCTCCAAATATGGGATTAGGGTGGATCCCTTAAAAGCTAAAGTTATTCTTTCTTTACTCCCTCCCAACAATTTGAATCAACTCCAAAGTTTGCAAGGGAAAGAAAACTTTCTTCTTTGTTTTATATGTAATTACGTCAAACTTACTAAAGGATTTTTCTGATTGTTGCAGAAAGACACTCCTTTCACTTGGGATGACACTACTCAATGATCCTTTGATTCTCTTAAGCACACATTGACCCACACACCTCTCTTGCATCCTCATAATTATGCACGAGACTATATCCTTTATTTGGTAGCCTCTACTTCCACTATTTCTATGGTGTTAGTTCAAGAGGACCCTAATGGTGATGAACATGTGATCTACTATATGTGAAAGAGTCTATCTAGTCCCGAGCTCCAATATTCACATGTTGAAAATTTGGCTCTGTCAACTATCGTTTCCATCCAGAGGTTTCTCCATTACATCCTGTTAGGCACTACCACGGTCATTGCGGACTCAAACCCCATGTATCATATCCTGGCACGTCCCCATGTATCATATCCTGGCACGTCAATTCCTTGGGGGAAAATATTCCAAATGGATCATTATTCTTCAAGAATTCGATCTCGAGTTTGCCAAATCAAAAGCTAAAAATTCGTTGGTTTTTGTGGAACTTATCTACATTCTTCCCCATGCTGATGAAGATACTGAGCCCAATGATTCTCTTCCTTATGAATCTTTGTTCCTCATTATCATATTAGACCCTTGGTATGGAGATATTCTTCTCTATCTTCAAACCCAATGTTTCCAGCCCGAAATTTCACGTGAAGAACGTCATTGTATTCGCTACCATTCTAAAAAATAGCTTATCATCGGTGACACTTTGTATCTCTGTGGTATTGATACTATCCTACGACGTTGTTTAACCCATGATGAGGCTGAACATGTTTTTAATGACTGTCGCCTTGGATCTTGTGGCAGTCACCTTTTGGCGGTCACCTTTTTGGGATGGCTACAACCCATAAAATCTTACATGCCAGTTATTTTTGGCCCTCCGTATTCAAAGATTGTATTGAGGCTATCAAATGATTCCCACCCTATCAAGATTTTCACAAAAATACATGCACCCACCCTTCTCCGTTGCATCCCATAGTCGCCATCGACCCCTTTTCCAAATGGGGCATTGTTTTTATGCAATGTAATCCTACCTCAGCCGGAGGGTACAGTTATATCATCATTGTCATTGATTATTTCACTAAATGGGATGAGGATATGACCACATTTTTTAACGATGTTCGTACTACATTTCTCTTCATTTTTCACCACATCATCACTCGCTTTGGTGTCCCACAAGCCATTGTCACTGATCACGACTCACATTTTCAAAAACATATGATGAGTGAGTTGCATGTCACATTGGGTTTTCGCCATGAAAACTCATCCCCCTACCATCCTCAAGAAAACAAACAAGTTGAAGCTATCAAAAAAGTCCTTAATACCATGCTTCAATGCATAGCGGGGAAAAAAAAAACTTCTTCACACTTGCAACTTTTCTCTGCCGTCTAGGCTTACCAAACCTTAGTGAAAACTGCAACTGGATTCACTCCATTCTAGTTGGTATATGGCGTCAAAGTAGTGTTACCAATTGAGAGTGAGATCCCTTTGTTGAAACTCACCATAGAACTCCCGCCTCACACCTCTAATGAAGAGGAATGATTCCTATATTTAACTAAGTTGGATGAAACATGTCGCGATGCTACTCTCATCAATGAGACGTATCAAAAATGAATGAAGTGTCAATATGAAAAATACGTTCAACCTCGTACTTTTGCAGAAGGAGACGTAGTCCTCGTTTATGACCAAGATCACGATAAGCCAGGGACAGGGAAGTTAGAACCTTTGTGGCATGGACCCTATATCATAAAACATGTATTACATAGAGGTTCCTATGAGCTAGTTGACTATGATGGAATATCTCTCGCTAAGCGTCGAAATGGGCTTTACCTCAAGAAGTATTATGCATAGAACATTTGGCATGCATACTTTTTACACTATTGTACTATATTTTTGATTTGGTGTGTCTTTTATATTGTGTGTATGAGTTTTTTTTTAGCCAATTATAATTTGTCTTGTAATTGCGTGCACAGATGACATCTCCCTTTCCCATATTTGTCGAGTTTGCAGATGGTGGTAGTCGACAGACCAAGAACATTGCTTCTGTAGCTTGGGTCATCTGGGAATAGAAGAGGCACTCTCCTTCTTCTGGGTCATCTGGTTCACCATGCTGGAGCTTGGTGGTAGCAATAGTGGTACTGGGTTCCGCATCAATGATTCGTCTTCCCCTTTCTAGTTCTAACTCAGAGTCAGAATCTACATCTGATTCAGAGGCTTTCACTTCAGCCACCAGCGTCTGCTTTGAGCGACAGTCAACAGTGTTATGCCAAGGGCTCTTATGGAAGTCGCACCACTTCCTGGTATGTTTCTTTGTCTTTTCGGTGTTCTTCTTTGCTTGTGGCTTGGATTCGTTTTCCTGATATTGTGCATCTTTGCTCTGTCCTTTGTTCTATGGGTTGGGGCTGCCCTTTCCTGGATTTTGTTATGAGGGGTTCCTCGACCCAAATTGTCACGTCTTATGTTTGAGCTTTTGCTCGATTTTGACGGCATATCAGTAGGCTGCACCCAAGGATGAGATGTCCAGAAATTCCATTTCGGTCTGGATGTATCCATGTAGAGCACTATGATACTTGAGCACCAGATGTCTCTCTGAATCTTTGATACCCAACTTGGTGTGCAAGGTATGGAAGAGATTTGCAAAATCTGGCACTGCTTGGTCTCTTTCTTGCCGCAGTGTGGTCCATTTGGTATACAAGTCGTCATAACTTCCAATAGGGTAGTATTGTTCCTTAATAGCATCCCTGAAGGATTCCCATGTGGCTGTGACTGTAAATAATGAAGGTTCCTCTGTTTCCTTTTTCTCACAGAAAGTTTCCCACCAATATTTGACACGGGGAACAACTTTGAGGAGTGCAAAAGTAATCTTTTCTCTATTCAAAAAGTTATGGATAGAGAAATACCCTTCTAGTAGATTCAACCACTTGTCTACAACATCTTCGTCTATCTGACCTTCAAATATAGGAATATCAAAGTTTATTTGTACCTTGAAGGGGGCGGTGCCTCCGCTCGAAGAAGATGCATCCCCTGTTGGTAGTCACTGAAGGATTTGCGCAAATTATCCATCATCTCGTTCCTCTGTTGCGTGAGGGATTCCTCAATCAATAGTTTGAAAGGATCTCCCATCCTGTCATGTTTCTTTTCTCCTTCCATGAGAGGTCGGTTGGGCGTGCGAGCGATTTTGTCCTCAAGAGAAACAAGCTCAAGACCCAAATCTTTGTACTCCGACCTCATTGGGGACATGCATTAACACGAAAAGGAGTGATACCACTAATGCAGATTTTATGAGAAGAACAAAATGACTATAGATTATTACCAAATGCTTAACACAGAATAACAGAGATACAATAAAACTGGTTTTCTATTCAATAAGGAAATAAGCTGAAACTGTAAAATGCAGCGAAAAACAAGCTTGCTAGAATGGTGGCGGCTTATCTCTGAGAAGAGATGTGAAGACTACACTCATCCGCAAGAATATGATTACAATGAGGCTCTCAAGGCCTTTTTACAATAAATAGGAGTTTCAAAAACCCTAAACATTCAAAAACCTAACCCAAGGAGATGAAGCGCCAAAAGTCATGTGGGCCCCGTTTGGGTAAGTCAGTACATCAACTTCCTGGGGTCGTAAATTTTTCATATGATCTATGTTTTAGGCATATTATAGCCCATTGGAAATATCTATCTAAGGACTACAACAATTGCACAAAATTTCAATGTCGTTTAGGGCCTCAAAACGACTCCGGAAGTTCAAGACCCAAAAAACTGTTAAAAATAGTAAATTATCAAAATTGCTAGAAAGTTGTTTTGAGCCAGATGGGAAAGGTGGGTGGCCACTGATATCCAACTGGATCACTCTCCTTGAGAGGATGGTCAAAAAATACACATTGTCAAGCTCAATTTTGAGAAATTGTGGTCCAATACGAAATGGTTGTTCGACATCATCCCATAATACAATCAGGTACTCAAACCTCTTTCTTAATTTTCTGTAGTTTGAAGTACTTGAGGAGACCACAATTTCTCAAAGCATCCCTTTCTTTATGGTTTTTCAATGAGACAATATCATCAAAATCATGTTCGCGTTCCTTCCATTCAATCATGGCTATGATCCATGCAAACTGCAAATGCAGCCATTTAAATGCCTTTAGTCAACCTCTTATAGCAAAACATTGGGTATTTTTAGACTAAAAAGCAACAAATTTTTTGGTTCTGCATCAACACTCCCCTAAGATTATTCATAAATAAATAGCTCTCTCTAGGTACATGCACCAGGGCACTGAAAAATCAATCAATTCTCCCCTCACCCCTTTAAGGGAGCGTCGCTCCAGTTTGACGCCTAGGGCTTCCTAAGGATCCCAGAACACCCTAAAAAATGAGCTAAAACATAGTTTTAAACCATAAGAAATGATTGAAATGGTAAGGTGACCAACCGGGTCCAGAAATAATCGAAACCGTCGATCACAACTCTTGTACTTGCATCTTGAAAATCACCCTCCAAAGGTTTAAAATTCCAAATCTAGAAGAAATTGGTGAAAATGAAATGGAAAATGAAATTTCTAACCCTAATTCACTATTATAGGGTTGATGTTTTTCTAATATAAAGTTTCTTTTGGGTTTTCTAAACTTTTTGAGGAGTCACTAATACCTTGGGTGTAGATTGTCTATATTTGCAAGCTTCAAAGTAGTATATTTTTTGACAAACCTTGTAACACTGACGAGCACAGTCTTTGTTCTTTCTCGTGCTCGGATAAATATGAGAATGAAACTGAGTAGACTTTTATCACTTTTTCAGACTTGTAAAGGTTACACGAAAAAGGAAACCCCTGGAGTCTTCTTTAAGTTCTTTTCAAACTCTCTAAACATGAAAATATTTCCAAGTGATCTTGCTTCCTTTCACACTCACTTAAAAGGTTTTGAAAGGGTGTCTCTCGAGTAGCATTTTATCTCTTTTTAGAGAATAAAATTACGAAAAAGGACAACCCTAAAGTCTCCTTTAGTTTCTTTTCAAACTCTCTAAACATGAAAAATCACCGAGTTTTCCTTCTCTGGAATCGTTAAAATCACACATTGAAGGGCCCATATGGGACCGAACCCTTTCTTTTTCCAGTTCATTAAAAAAAGGAAGAGGGACTTACCGAAGGTGAGTTATATTGAGCATGTGTTACCCTCCTTGAGCTCGTTCAATTAAAAGGAGGTACTCATCTATATCGATGGTGGAAAAATTGAAGGAAGCAAGCCAAGATATCTTTTATAATTGTCACAAGTCACTCTTGCAGTCACCCTTAAACACAACACATTTTTTCTAACTGCATATTGAACACTTGGATAAACCATTGAACCTCTGCACTGAACCAATCCCTTGAGTCTTTTCACTCCTTTGGGTCACCTGATGAATGTCACAATAACCATTGCATTACATTTTCATCCATTTTACATTTATGCTGCCAAGTCATGTTGTGTCTCAGTGTTCAAGGGAAGTATCCGCCTCGAGAGTCAACCATAAAAAAATTCCAGTTTCAATACCCATGTAAGTCCATACTCATTTGATTTACCATATTACATATCTATGTCAGTTTTGTGTCGTTGATGGGGGATACATCAAGTCCCTCCTTCGACGAGTCTTTTCCTATCGACTTCAACACATCATCCGAGAATTTGACTTAGAAACCAATTAGTACCTTGGGAACTACATGCCTTAATGGCAGGCCTCCCAATAATGGGTTTACATCATTGACCTTTGATCGGATGACTCCACAAATGTTCGAATTCATCTCATTTATTCACGTTCGTTGGATTGTACTAGGGTACCTTGGGATTCATTAACATCACTGGTGATTTCCCTCACACTTGTTAACGGTTTACCTCATTGACTAGTAATCAAATGGTTTCTACCATGTTAAACATCAAAAAACTTATTCACATGGCTAGATTCGTACTACATCGATATTGGGAAGAAGACCCTAGGTTGGTATTTCACTTTGTTATCTTCTTTCCTAGGCTTTTAAGGAGATATTTTGAGCATACTGATATAATGTCACATAGATCCACTTTGTATTGGTCTGTGGCTATGTATTTTCATCTCATAGATCCACTGTGTATTTCTCATGGCTACAATCAATTCATGTCATGGACACATAGATCCACATTGTATATTTGGTGGTTATACCCTTAGTCAATATCATTATGGATGCACAATGTATTTGTTAGCATCCATACCTTGAGTCCTTTGTCACTCAAGCATAGGTATACCTGCCTTGGGTTTGAAACATATGAGAACATTTGTTTGATGGTTGTTTGAGGCTTCTACTAGGTTATCTGAATCCATACCCTTGCTTCGAAAATTTAAAAATCACTTCAGTCATCAACTTCCATCTTCTAACCTCAAACTTTGGGGGGAAATCTATTACACGTAAAAATTCCTCACTTTGATAATGTTCCATTATCATTATAGTAAGTGTAGCAAGTGTAGTACTTTTGTTGCAAGTGTCACAAATATCGTATTTTTGTCTTGCATGTGTCACATTGCAGACGACACCATAAGAACACTTGATACATCCTCTAAGACATGTTAGAAGAGGAAAACACATCATTTGGAAAGATTACACAATATTTTGCCTTGAAGTATGCTCATCTTAAATGAATTTTCGGAGATCAACGCTCCCCTGCTCACATGCAAGGAGCACTAGCACTCCTTGTCCACTTAGCAGGGAGTGCTATAGTGCTTTGTTTCTAGTTTTCAAGGAGTGCCGATTGGTTGAGAGAATCTTGGGAAGAAATCCCCTTTATCTCTAAGGACAACTAGAAATGCTCCAAGTTGGTTTGGCTCAAATACAAGTTTTAGGATGTATCTAAGGGAGATACCACAACTGATGGAATAATATCCTCAACTTATTCCAAAGATAGCTATGGTGGTTGAGCCTCTCAAATCTTATAAAAGGAGGCATTCTCATGGTGAAAAGGGAGAGAATATCAATAAAACGTATTGTCATTCTAATCGTAGATCTTTCGAGCAAGGGGTTGGACAAGGAGGACTTGGTGAGGCTACTACATATGCATCTATAGATTGTAAGTACCTTGTTATGTTCTCATTAATATATTCTTGGACTGTTTCCTTCAAGTTTGTGTATGATTTCATAGGCTTGTCTCTTCTTGATAAATCTAGTTTAAACTAATCTTGGTAGAATAAGAAGCATTCATTTTATTTGTTTCCTATTGAATTGCAGATCTCATTAAAGGGTCTGAAGATCAAGTTCATCCTGGAATGAGCAAGGAAAATCTTGAGAAAAAGGTGCATCATACTTTCTTCCTTTTTTTCCTTTAACTAGTTTATCTACATTTAAAGGAATGTCAGCATTCAATGTTATCATTTTTTGTCTTGGTGATATGGGTCTAGGATGCAAGAGGACATTCACCTGTTTGCAGAGGAATTTTCCTACAACAGCATCAACAATTGGGAGCAAGCATCCTCATTTACTTATGTCTTGTCCTTGCAGGACTAAGACCTCTTTTCACATGGGGCCTCATGTGACAGGAACTAGGCAACCCACGATGGTGCCTCACAGGACACTAGCTATCTGACCTGCGGGGGTTATCCAAATTAGGGTTTTTACAGAAAAACCTATCTCTTCTCTGCAATCCTGAAACTCCTACACTTCTCACTATTTGTTGCCTCTGATTTATTCATCACAAATTTGTCAATAAATCACTCACTCACATATAATATATTCAAATAAACTTATGTGTGAATGTCCTTATGAGAGACTTCTTCAGGTGTATATATACTTTTTCTAGGTAACCTCTTTCCTTAAATTTAGGGCTTCTTGAACTTTCTTGTTACAACCAATTTACCCTTTCATTAATGACTTGTAACCAAATAGGGGCTTCTTAACCATTCTTCAGGGCTTCCAACTTCATGAGGGAATATCTCTATGACCGTGAGGAACCACATGACTTACCATGTACCATTGGAAACAACATGATGAGTATTGTCCCTATATGAGTGATTTAACTACATTTACAATGTCCTTCATTTCATTATTCCTCAAACAACTTCGGGCTCCATGACCACACCTTCAGGGATTCATGTATATTTCATCAATACTTCATAAAATGCACCCATCACATATGTTGACACATGCGTTTGTAGTGGTTCCATTTTGGATTACAAATGCACGAACCACTTTCATGTGTTTAATGAATAGTGTGCTCTCAACAAATATCTAGACAGGTTCATCCTAGTATTTGTGAATGATATTTTGGTCTATTCCTGGATGAAAGAAGAACATGAAGAACATATCAGTATGGTGTTACAAGTGCTAAGAGAGAACCAACTGTATGCCAAATTTAGAAGGTGTGATTTCTTTCAGAATAAAATCTGGTACTTAGGCCACATAATCTCAGTAGAGGGAGTGGCAGTAGATCCTGAAAAGATCAGTACAATCATGGATTGGACTACCCCTAGAAATCTGTCAGAGGTAAGATCTTTCATGGTATTGGATAGGTATTATAGAAGGTTCATAAAGGAATTTTCCAATATCGGTAATCCCATTACCTCACTGGATAGAAAAGGGAAGAAATTTGTGTGGTCTTTAGAGTGTGAAGATAGATTTTGGCAGCTGAAGCATATTTTGACTAATGCCCCTGTTTTGAAGATCACAAACCTTGAAAATGATATCTTGATTTGAATTGATGCCTATAAGGAAGGTCTAGGTGGATTTATTATGAAAAAAGGAAAAGTGATTTGTTATGAATCATGAAATATGAATGAGTATGAGAAAAAATATGTTATCCATGATCTAGATCTTGCATTGATTATGCATGGGTTGAAAATGGCGAGTCATTATTTGATAGGAAGAAGTTTTTGTTTAATAACATACCATTGTGATATGAAGTATCTATTCAACCAAACAAGTTTGAATGCTAGACAGGTCATGTGGATGGCGTTGATCAACGAGTTTGATTTTGAAACTAAACATATTAAAGGGAAAAAGAAAAAAGTGGTAGATGCACTCAGTCAGAGTGTATATGCTATACACTTAACATAAACAAGTGTACCAGAATATGACATCAAGAAAAGGATTAAAAACCTCTCACGAGAAGATGAGTTCTTCAAATGGGTGAAATAAGGGTTATAACAAGAATCCAAGGAGAGAAAGTATGAAGGATATCAACTTGAAGCTGATAATCTATTGTTGTATAAGAACAGGTTGTATGTGCCTAATTCAACATAATCGATACATCTAGTTATGGATGAGTTCCATACAAGACCTTATGTAGGTCACCCCAATTATCAAAATATGGTAACAACAACAAGGAATTTGTATTATTGGCATGGAATGAAGTAGGACATTGCCGAATACATTTCTAAGTGTTTAGAGTGCTAATCGGTGAAGGTTGACCTCAAACACCCCAAATGTCTATTGCAACCTTTGCAAATTCCAGAGTGGAAATGGGATACAATCTCCATGGATTTTATTACTAGTCTACCATCTCAAAATAAGTCAAATATATACAAGTATGGTATTCATATTCAAGAATCCAATGATGCCCGATGACTAGAGATGAGGTCTTCATAGCTTGAGTAACAACTTCAGGATCTTCAAAATTAAGGTAGGAGTATAATGGGAGTGTATAACTCACTACTCTGAGGTCTTCGATGATTCATTGGGAAAATACATGAGGATATTGATGGTCAGGAAGACAACTTCGTCGATTTTGAATTAGGAATTTACTGGACTCTCGGGATGGCCAACTTATGAGGTTAAGAGACAAACTACAGAAAGGACAACTCAGGTCGAGTGAAAATTCCCTTGGACAAAAGAACAAAAGATGATCAAACTCAGGCAACATGACATTGACATAAGTTCATGATGCAAGAGGAAACACAAACTCTCCATGTGTTTGGAAGAGTAACCAAACTAAGGAGGACACACATATATGTAGCGAGAACAAATTCCTAAGTTCATACTATATCCCAATGCTTGGAGAACAAACAAAACGATGTGCTTTGTCCAAGGGCGACTCTATGTGCCATTAAAAAAAGAATACATATTTCTTGTCCCCTCTTTTTGGAATATTCGATTTTTTTGTCTTTTTCAATTTTTAAAGAGCTTGAAAAAGAATGAAATAATGCTACGTTACAAAGGAGGAACGAGTGTCGCAAGAAATCGTACTAGTTCCAAGTGCAAGGAACATACTAATGCTCAGAGCAAGGAGACATGTGAAGGAAAAGGACACTCAGGGAAAATTCCTCCATGGCTCAAGGTGTCAGGTCGTACAGGCAAGAAGTGCTACAAGGTTTGTGTATAAGGCATGCTTCAAAGGTTTAGTTGAGAGAAACATGGAGTCGACATTATGCCAAAGACGCAAAGATGGAAATGTGATTAAGAAAGACACAATGAGACCCCTTCAATGTAACTTTTACAATCCCAAAGAAGGTAAGCTCGGTATTTTTTTCACGTTTAGAGAGTCTAAAAAACGTAAAAGAAGACTCAAGGGAGTTCCTTTTTCAGAAATAGTCTAGTCAGTTTGAAAAAGGGTTATCCTTGCATCGAAAAGACATCTATTCAAAACCATTTTAAAATATTTTCAATTTTTAAGGAGTCTGAAAAGAGCTTAAATATGGACATGCATCCTTTTTCTAAGTTTAGACTCCTTAGTCTGAAAAAGTATAAGATTTACCGAGGAGAACTCTATCGGTGAGACGAATCTCCTGAGGCATACGTTTTTCTGCTATAATATACAGGATGAAAAAGGGTTAAACTCATGCTAGTAGATGTTCTTATGGACCAATTTAATGAGTGTGAAGGAACAAGGTCACTCAATGATCTTTTCAATTTTAGCGAGTCTGAAAAGAGCTTAACTATGGACTCCGTGGGGGTTACTTTTTCATAAGTAATTCCCAAGGCCCGAAAAAGGTGATAGACCAACACCAAGGAGAATGTTCCTTTTTCAAAGATTTAGTCCCTAAGGCTCGAAAAAGGGTTAAAATTACGCTTGAGAATATTTTTCTAGAGAACCGAAGTTCTTAGAGCATCACTTTATTCGTGAAATTATCCATCTAAACTGAAAAACGAGTAAACCCGCCGGACAAATGTGCCTTGAAATGTGATCTTGGTGAGCATGAAGGGCAACAAGATCGCTTGAAAATATTTTCATGTTTAGAGATTCTAAAAAGGGCTTAAAGAAGACTCTAGGGGGATATTTTTCTCAGTTAATCCAGACAAGATCGAAAAGAATAAATATAGTCCCATTGGATGTTTCTTTTGAGTTTTAAAGTGAGGTTTAAAGAGAACAAATCTTGCTCATTTGAGAGTCCCGAGGGTAAGGCCAAGACTGATGGTGCATCAAACAAATGAGGCTTAATTATGTAATCATGATAGGAATAACCAAGACTCACAAGCCTATAGTCATTACTGAAAGCATGGAAACCAAAATGCAACAAGGATCTACCTAGGGCATCCATGTACAGGTAGGCTCTACCACCTAATTATGACACTTCTAGAGTAGTAATCAAGGTTCTATGTCACACTTCAGTGGGGCTGATCTTATGTAAAAGAGGAAAAGACAACGAGATGAAGAAAGTGGAGACGAAATACTAACTTATATGAAAAAAGTTGGAAAAAATGACTTTTACCAAAGGATATCAAAAAGTGACCCATCCTCAAAAAAGTTACCAAACCAAAAGGAAAAGGGTACCAAATCCTCCAATAATAAACTCATAATCGGAATCAAGTGATCACCAACCCAGGAAAAATGACAAAGGAGGTCAAAAAGTGGAAAACAAGGAAAAAAAGTCTATAAATAGAAGCTGACAACTCATTTTCATCATTGCAATTCGAAAATTAACCAAAAGGAGAAAAAACCCCTTTGCTAGAAAAGTTGATTACCGGAGGTTTAGTGGATGAAACAAACTTCTGCTTGGACCAAGTACAAAATCATCCCTCTTGCATTTCAATACTTCAAATTTTCATTTAGTTTGGTTTTAGAGGGGCACGATCTCCTAAAAGGAGTGGCCCTACATGTACGCAGGTTGTCCAAGGACAACCCACATATGTACTCAGGAAGAAAACAATCTTCCCACATACATATGTGACTATGGCCAATACATCCTGCGTACACCTCTGCAATCTTGGAAAAAATAAAAATGCAAGAGATAACTTCCTCCATTTTTGCCTTGAAACAGGATGTGTGTCCATTGGAGGGAGAGAGAACACAAGAATATTGACATTTTGGTCGAAGAGGACCCTGCAACCATCATCACACTAAAACAATGTGGGCTATGGAATTTCTTGCAATGTCCTTTTATGAGGGCACAACCCAAATTACTCAATGCCCTTGTTGATTATTGGCACCTGGATGGAGAGGCATTCATGATATAGGGTGATTCGCTGACTCCTATGACTAAGGATATCTACTTCCTGACTGGCCTCTCAAGGAGATGGGAACCAATCAATCTGAGGACATTTCCCCCTGGTCCTTTCAACATCGAGGATTACATCTAGATGTATTGTGAGGCTGGCACTGAGAAGGTAGGTTCTCAGGTGCTGATCCAAAAGGTCACTAGTTTGACTTTGCGAGTGATCTTATTACTAATTGGGTGGATTACTGGATCCACGACCCTACATTAGACCTCCTGGGAACACATGCACTGTGCCATTCAGTGTTAGGAGTCACATATCTTTGACTGGAGCATGACCATGCTTATGCGCATGAAAATACAACTAACATAGTATTGGAAACATACCAACATGAAATTCGGGTTCGATACAATATTATGTTCCTTCTTCTTCGAGAGGGTTCCCTGTATTAGTCGCAGAGAAATGGTATGAGGGCATGTGGCCTCCTTACTAGGGATACGCAGATGGGCAACACTGTTTCCACGACAGGGGGGAGGGAGGACCATAAAGGCCTTTGATGACAAGTTATTCGACTGGTGGGCATGACATATTTTGATGATCGAGGACTACTCCTACACTAGTATCAAATTCTATAGATATCAGGACATGCCCATGCTTCCCAGAGAGGAGTGAGGAGAGATAGGTAACATGTTTTTAATGCTATTTTTTTTTTTTTTTTATATATATATATATCATTTTTATATGTGTATATAATATTGAATATTGTGTATCTTCTATGTACATATGTGGGACCAGTGCGCCCAACAAAATTTGTGAGGACTCGACGATGTTCTCGACTAGAGGCAGGACAAACAACAGTTGAAAAACCAACAGGTGCAGGGGGACCTCCAGCAGGAGAGGTTGAGAGAGTTTTGAGATGAGTGGAGTGCAACCTCACTGCGCTCACTTTCAAAGTAACCATGGCCAAGATCGAGGATCTCCTGCCTTCCATGAAGCCTCATGTAGTGGGGGTTCCATGAACGTGGGTCCAACTTTTCCTGGGTTTACCCAACGCTGTTATGCATTATGGTAGGGCCAATAGGCCCCGTTCTTACATAGGATAGACTTTTGATGTGTCGAGGGAACCTTTCATACATGTATATTTTGAAGTCATAAGCCCAACGATGTGTATTGAACATTATTTTTGAGGTGTTTGCGCTCACCTATGTACTCATAACACTTTTAATATATACATGTATATATATACATCTTTTTTGTCTTATGGATTACATATTTTACAAATGTATCTACATGTGTATGTGTGTGCTTTTCTTTTTATGTGTGTCCAACATGCCAATCTAATATTTGATTAGCTAGAGTATCTTTCATATGATTATATCTCCTAGGAACATGGATATACGTAATTTAATCGAAATAATGTTCTAAGAGACGTACACTAAGGAAATGTCGATGAAAAGTGGGATCATAAATGTAGTAAACTCCTTTTAAATGGGACACAACTAGCTAAGCATCTAGGTAGACTCAGAGGTGAGAAATTCCATGTGACAAAGCGTCACGAAGAAACTCTATCACTGCACTATACTGAACAACATTGTTTGTGAAAAATAGCTACAGAAGATAGCAATTGGCCTCCAGGTGTGAAAATCACCCAAGATGCGGAAGCCATCCTCTGAGTGTGTCAGCTAGTGATGTCCACAAACCCAAAATAAACCTCTGATTCTCTTGACATCTACCCCCTAGATGAAGCCAGGTGAAATGTAGTGAAATCAATCACCCACTTGGTGAAATGACCAACAAAAATGATAGGAAACACGGGAGAAGGATGTGCCCACATATTTTGACAGAAGATCTGACACGAGTGGCACTTCTTAACCTCCTTTATGTAATCCTTGATTAACGAGGGCCAAAAGTAACCTGCACGTATAATATTTTGGGTTGTTTCCAACCTAGACAAATGACCACCATATGGTCCAGTGTGACAAAGAATGCAATCCATGCCTCGACGATACAAAGTGTCATCGAGTATAATATAGTTTTGTTCTTGATGGAGAATACATCAACACTCATCACGGGAACTAGAAGTGGGGCACTTCAAAGTATGGAGATAGAATAGTATATCTCCATACCAAGGGTCCGAAGATGCGATTAAAAAAATATCTCCTTTGATAGGCAATTATTTGGGCGTGATATCACTAGACTCGACTGGAAGTTCCGAAATGAGTTTGGAAAATACCAATGAATTTATGGATTTCACGGAAACAAAATCCAAGTCAAATTACTGGAGGATTACAATCCATATACTGATATTTCCACCAATGACCTGTCATGTTAACACATATTGGAAAGGGTTCAAAATGATAATGAAAGTGGTCTTGCGAAGCAAAAATGTAGTGACAGAACCGTTGGACAGCATGAACTACTGCCAAAGAAAGCTTCTCAACATGAGAATAGTTGAGTTCCGGCCCAGCCAGGCCTTGGAAAAGGTAATAAATAACATGCTCCTCGAGAAGATCATCCTCTTGAACCAATACCATGCTGATGGTCGACTCTACAACAACCAAATACAATAAGAAATATCTAGTATAATCGGGAGGCCAAAGAAGAGGGGTAGACGTAAGGGTGTGTTTCAATGCTTCAAAAGAGCACTGAACGACTTCATCCCAACAAAATGGGACTCCCTTTTTCAATATATGCATAAACCCTTAGTGATCTCGATGTAATTCGCAAAAAAATGTCGAAGAAAGTTCACATTCCCCTGTAAGCTCTGAAGTTGGGGTATCATGAATGGGGGAGGAAATTGAACTATCACCTGAACCTTGAGAGGATCGACCATGATGCCTATTGTCGAAACAATAAAAACTAGGAGATGACCCGACGTCATGCATAAAATGAACTTGTTAGGATTCAAGTGAATCCAATAGTAGCGACATCATTCAAATATTAGTCGAAGATGAGCGGAATGATCAGATCTCTTATGAGAGCATGATGCTAGATCATCAAGATATTCCTTGACTATATGTCTAAGGTCGTGAAAATAAAATGACATGGCCCGCTGAAAGGTGGCTCCATCATTCCTCAGGACAAAAGGCATCTTACAATATGTGAATGTTCCCCAAGAACAAACAAAAGTTATTTTATGTTTGTCTTTGGGTTTGATCTGAATCTGATTGTATCCCAAGAAACCATCCATGAAAGAAAAGACCTTTCATCCTACGCATTCATCGATAATATGATCTATGAATGGTGTGGGAAAAATATCTTTCGAACATGCCTTATTCAAATCACAGAAGTCCATGTACACATGAATCATACCTTGTTTCTTATTAATCGGAATCGGGTTTGACACCCATTCCGTCAATTGTACGGGGTAATTAAAACCATATTTGAGAATTTTTTCTACTTCCACCTTAATAGCTGCTTCTTTTTGAGGATTCACTGGAAGAAGCTCCTGTCAGACCGACTTGGCATTAGGATAAGTCGTGATTTAATGCTTTACAATTATTGGGTCTATGCCTAGAATTTCCTCATAAGACCAGGAAAAAACGTCGCACAATTGCTTAAATAACTCAGTATAATTTTGAATATCTTCGTGGGAGCAGTCCACTCCGACAAAAAAATTCTCCCCAACGCTAAGGGTTTTGGAGATATCTAATATAAATGTTTTAGTGATACTCACCATATTACCCTTGGCATAAACTTCATGTGTATCCAGAGGATTAATAGAACAAGATTTATCTCCATTCATAGTCAAAACAAATTATCCTACCTCTATTCTCCTTAACTCGGGAAGGAAGTAAGATCTATGATGTAGATCATCCCAAGGTATATCAAGACCAGTCAATGCCTTGATAATCGCCTTGTCAGAGGGCAAGACTAGGTCTAAATTATCTTTAGTGGCAAGAGAACCTTGACCCAAATAGGCTCGAGGACTAGATCTAAATATTGTTGGGGAGTTGGATCGGGGTTATCCAAAGTTTGTTGGACAATGTTGGATGCAACCTCAGCCGCAGACGAGGGCATGGACATGCTAGGATGCCATGTCCCTTCCATCTAAGTTGATGGGGAAGGTAGATTCCAAGGATTGTTAAAGTAACTCATTCGAAATGACGACACTTGTAGAATTACAGCCCTAGGCTGGTCGGGAACAATTGATATAAGCTTGAAATTGCTAGAAGGCAGTGTGTAATAAAAAGTTCCCATCAAGAAAGGAAACAAACCAAAACCTAATTTGAAAGTGTCAGGCTATGGAATATTAATCATCGGGACCGTGGAAGCCTCCGATGAAGGGTCAAGGAGGGAGAAAGAGAACTGGTCAATCATGACTATCTGACCCTCATGTGGAAAAAACAAGACCCAAAAAACTATAGCAACCACTGCATGCATCACATAAATCCAACTCCTTCCTAACAATAGTTTGTAGTCGAGAGGTGCATCAACCACTTCAACTTAGAGACACATGAGTTTTCCTCCCAACTTCATGGGGAAAGAAGGAATGATCCCATGTGGTCTGAATGACCGATCATCAAACACCGTAAGAAACGTAGGCGATGGAGGCAAACTGGGTTGGCCAATGGCCTTTTAGCATGCCAATGAATTCAAACTAGTCGAGGCACCCTCGCCAACCACTGTATGAGAAAAATTTCGAGTAAAATATTTCATGGTGTAATCCAGTACTATCTGAAACCAAATTTGGTAAGGAAGATGGGGTTTTAAATCGGTTGGATAAAGAATGATCGCTCCTGGGTTACAAGTCTCTGTCGATCCCAAGGCGGATAACAAATATTTTCTCTACAAAGGGAAACTCTGAAGGACTTCCAAAGAAGACATCGCGCAAGGGGTCTGTTCCAAATCTTCCAAAATGGAGTAGTTATGGGCGACCCTCCCTTTTGTATTATGAGAAGCCTTCTTAAACACACCTTTTGGGATGCGAGTGATCATTTCTCTCACTGCATTCTCAATATGGAGAGGAGTCGGTGGGTTTGTGGATTCCTTTCCATTTTCGACAAATTACGACATTTCGTAATCTTGATCCCTGGTCTCTATATTAGCCTTGACATTCATCATGTAAATATTTTCGATCGAGTTGTTATTGGTAGTAACGGGGGGTCCCTGACTGTCCCTTTCCACGCTCGAGGATGTTGAAGCTTGAGCCATGTTTTTCCCATGGGGAATTGGGTTCATCAGCACAACATGTTGTTTCTACACCAATATCTTCTGAGATTCTGTAGGCCGAGGGCACAGATGATTCGGGTGGTCTTCTGTGTAAAGATTACACAGATACTTCAACTTCCTTTTCTCCATTTTTACCCCGCCATTAGTATTGGTACCTATTTTGTCCCCTTTACCATTTTTGTTCCATTTTTTCTTCTTTCCCTCAGGCTCCTAGTTGGCCTTAGGGTTCATCAACTACACACTGTGTACATCTGATGCTTGGGTAGGAGGAACAACTGAACTCAACGTCTGGATGGCTACAGTCTGTTGTATCGACAATTGTTGCAATTGATTTGACAATAAATCACTGGAATTTCCTTGCGCTGAGCCCACAATACCATCGACATGGGGTCTAGAATTTTTCTTGGCCTTATCGATAATAGACTGTGGTGCATATGGAAAAATATCATAGATCATGTCGGACCTAGAGTAGATCAGTTCAAGCTGCTGTGCTCTCATAATCGCTTCCTCCTTTGAAAACACTCCAAAAGTCACTACGTCCTTGGATATGCAGGGATCCAAAGACTTCAGGAACAACTCAAGCAATAAATAAGGAGGCATTTGGACCTTAATTAATCTCTTTTGATGCCTCCATTATGGGATATGATTAGAGATGTGGTCGACCTTGGTTTTCTCAAAGTTGTCTAGAAATTCAATGATAACATCCTATCTCACAGGCAACTGGAAATGGTTCAAGAAGACCATCGCAAAGTCGTTGAAGTAAGAGAACCTCAAGTGATCGAGCTCAATATAACATTTCACAACACCCCCTATAAGGGTGTGTTGAAAAATTTGCAGCTAGATGGAGTCATCTCTCAGTGAGTTGGATGAGCACCATAGATGAAAATTTGTCACATGATCACCTGGATACTTGATAGGCTTTCTTTCAAATTTTAGAATGTTTGAGGGAAACTTAGTCGGCATGAAGGGCCAATGCATCTTGTGACAAATTGGGTCATTAAGTAATCTTGACAAGTCTGGAAGATGTAGCGTTTCCAAAAACAATATTTCAGGTTGAGTACTATTCATAGGAAAATAGGGTCCTGGAGTTTGACTGGCATCAGGTTGCCAGGAAAATTTGGACTGCTCGCTAGGATTTTGGTAAAAACCGTGGCCTTGACTAGTGTACAAAAACTGCGTCTATTGGGGTATCATCGACTGACTCCTGTAATTGGACAACATCGCTTGTGCAAGGATTTCTCTTTACATTGCCTTCCAAGGATTTTGAAAGGGGATGCCCCCAACTGATCTGACGAGCATAGTTACAGATCCCTTCCCGGGGTTCCATTGAGCATGTAAGGGGTTTCCCCCGACCAACATCCCTTGTGAGGGAAACAATCCCTACCAAGGATTCCAAATACCCTGAGTGCAGAAATCTCCAGTGATCGCTCCCTGTGAAGGAATAATACCCTACACGAAGTTAGTTTCCCAAAATCGGGGTTTCCCTTAGCCGAGACAGTAGCCGAAGACAAAGCAATGTTCCCAAACACGTCGAACAAATAAAATGACACCGAGGGGGACGAAGGAGGTATATGACCCCCACTGTAAGGGATAACATTAAAGGGGACCGAAGTTCCCCCGGTTGACCCTTTCACGATACATTTTGAGCTCCCTACCCCCATACCCATGGTATGTATGTTGGAGTAGGTAAGAACCGAGATCAAATCAAAGTTAGGCATCCCATATGAGAATGGAGGGCCCATTCCACTTTGAGTAAATGGAGAGGTGGTTGACACCAATAACTGTATCAGACCACTTCCCGAAGTAGAGGGAGTCAATACCACTGTGGTCTGGAATGGTGAAGGTGGGAGAGGAGGTAGGATCCCCCCTGCAGTAGTAGACGTACCAGGAGTATGGGGACTCTCAGATGAAGTAGCAACATTTTCTTACATTGCCTCTTGTAAGACTAGTTGGCGCTCAGAAGCTGTCACCTCGGGAGGGACAACTTGAATCAAGATCAATGCCAACAAGTCAGTAACGAAGGGTTGGATGACCTGAGAGCTTCCTTTTCAAGGTAAAAAATGGTAGGTTCCTCTATATTTGAATAGTCTCCTCATGGATCAGACTCGAGCACATTTTCCTATGGCCCGGTCGCTTCGAACGACCCTTGTTGGTTAAGTATTCACTATAACGGTGGTGGAGGTTGATCCAATGTAACTGACGATAGGCCCTGAAGCCTTCGCGACCAATGAAGATATTGATCTTCCACCTTGTGAAATGATAAACTGACACAGTAAGGAATAAATAACGTTTGAACACCAAGAACACACTAAAAAAGATTTCCTAAAGACAGATCAAGCAGTCGACTATCTAGTAGGAAGGACAATTACACCAATCAACACTAGAGAAACTAACCGGTGCTAGTGAAACTAGAACACGAAAGCACCCTCCAGGTATACTCTATGAAGTGTGATCTAACATTTTTCCCAGGTACCGCGGTATACCCCCGCATTCACCCATGTAAGTCCCTATAATATGGGCAACTAAGTTGCCATCTTGCAGTCAGTCACTAGGTGGGTACAATCGATAGTCAGGTGGATCACAATGAGAAGGATAACAAGTCTGAAGCCTATCATGGGTATCAAAAGCAAATGGTCTGGAAGACAACAGAGGATCTCAAATGGATTCAAGGTCCACGAAGCACTGTAGGAAAATGAGGTCGGTATTACTCCAGATATTGATCCTCAATATGCATTCCCCACTACGTGCAATCCAACTTTGGAGGGGTTATCATTGCTACCTTTCCTCACACGACCTCGTGTTTATCCCCTGTGTTAGAGGGGGGTCCTAGATAAATTTTACGACACTGGACTTAAGAACTCCCGAACTCATACTCCAATGTTTGATTTAACGACCTTGAAGAGTTTCCTGTCCAACCTAATTCAAGTCCCTCAAACCCTAAACTATTTTGTTGACCCTACAAATAAAAAAAGTTTAGTGTATTTTAGAGTAAGCGTTATTTTTAAAGATTTGATTTACTCATAAGGTATGGTGGTGAAACTAATGGTTTTATAAAGTGACAAAAAAGAGGAGAAAATTAAAGCACTTGAAAGAAAAATTACTTCAAATTTAAAAACAAAGCTTTGTAACTAACTCTTTGTTAGCACAACTTTTCTTAAATAACCTTTCAATATCTTGTAAATAAAACACAAAACCTAATTTTTCTTGACTACAAGCTACTTATGTTTCAATAAATCAAGAAGAACTTGAAATAAAGTCTCTTTTTCCTTTTTGCAAATAATCAACTCTAACTACTTTACCAAACTGAAATACAAATATTTTTTTTGAAAATGCTTTAAAGAGAAAAAATGAAATAAATCTCTTTATTTTTTCAAAGCAAGTAAAAAGGATAAAAATAAAACCAAAACAATATTGGAAAAGAACTTTAGCTCACTGCGGATTGCAAGGATTAAATCGAGAAACCAAGAAGGCGGATCTACAACTCAACAACTTGCTTGAAACCATTTTAAGGGTAAACACAAGAAGGCCAAGAAAACAAGTAAACTAAACTCTATACCCAGGCTATGGTTGTAAACAAATACTCTGGACTAAATCAAGAAATCCCCAAGAAGTGTGAACTTCAATCAGGAAAGAGGCAAACTCCCTCTTTTTTCAAAACCTTTCCTGAAGAAGAGACGTGGGTTGTTGCATAAACAACCTGTGTATGTACGTGGGCTGTTTACTGAGCATAGAACATATGTATGCAGGCTGACCCAAGACATGGCGCGTACACCTCTCTATCTCTTCAAAAAAATAAAATACCAGACAGTCTTACAGGGAAGGTACAAGTAGTATGCACCTTGGAGGTGACCAAAATCCCTTGATAGACTCAAAAAACTTGAAAGAGGCTAACAAAACAAACCAATCAAACAACCTAAAATACCCTAAAAAACCTTAGGGGCTTCCCTAGTATGGTCACCAATTCTTCTAGAGGGAAACCCCCCCCCTTTAACTACAACATGGTTCAAGATGTAGACATAGCGAATAATCTTCTAAAAGATAATAAATTCTATATTCTACCTCAAACATACCAAAACTAATGTAAATAAAGCATATGAGAGAAGATATCAGATAACTATACCTTTGATCCCACGTATGGTGATGATCTCCTCAAGATTGGACGTTCCACTGACTGCATGTTTCCTCCCAAGGCTGAAATGCATCCAAATATAGGAAAAAAAGAGCTACAGACATGCTATTCTATTCATGAGTTAGGGTTAGGTGTTAAATGGTAAGTATAAATGAATAAAAATACTCAAGAGACCATCATTTGGGACATAAAAATGTAATTCTTTTATTCATCATACAAAGATTATACCTTACAATCTATGTCGGCCACCATTCTGCGAACTTAGTCTGGGCTCCTCTTTAACATGCTCCAAGTGCACCTTGAATGTACTTATTCTCTCAACCTTCTGATCACCTCTATGGAAGGGAATGTTTTAAAAGGAGGAAGAAGGGGCTGATGCGAGAATGTTGAGGCAATATCTCACAAAAGGAAACAATATCTTGGACAAGGAGGGGAAATTAAATTGGGTAGAGTTTCACCGTTCTTATGCTTAGATGTGAAATGAGACCCCAACACCTCCTTTTATATGAAAAAATGATGGTTATTCATTTGGGTGATGAGCTATAGCACATGGATTAGTTGGGAAAATTCCAATAGCCCATAAATTTCAACGAATTCCTTGCAAGTATACGTGGGATGTAATGGTGCAACATGTGTATGTACGCGAGATGTAGTGGTGAAGCAAGCATATGTATGTGGTCTTTAATGGTGCAGGGAGGATACATCTTCTAAAAAATGGTTTTTTAAGAAGAGCTTCTCAACATTTCTTTGGAAAAATATGCAAGTAAGAGGGCCAAGGCCATGTATGCATGGGTAGGTAATTTTAGGGCTATAATACCTACTTTGTTGAGATTTGCTACCCTCTTGGTAAAATTCACTATCTCTCTCTCTTGTGATATGGTTTCTATCTTTTCTAATGATGTGAAGTGGTACACTACCCTTGGAGGATCTTTCTCTTGCTTTGGTGATGAAAATTGCTTGGTAATTAGGGTTTTATGTGGGCATCTCTTGGAATTGGTAAGGAAAATATGTAGTTTGTTAGGTTTCTTTCTGGTTCCATGGTTGTTATTGGATAGAAACTTGGAGGAGTATAAGGTAATACACCCTCCACCAGATTTTGTCATTATCTTTTGTTGAAATCCTATGGCAAAGGTTGCTAGGAGGAGTAAAAGGGTTTACACCTTCCTAGACCTTACCTTGTTACTGTTAGTATCTCAAGGAAGTAAAAGGGATTACACCCGTTGAGATCTATTAGGCCTAACCTAGTCATATAATAAGAGTCCATAACCCTTTTGGTAAGGAACTAATCATTTATTGAATTGGAGAAACAAAATTACTTGCATTGGTAAACATGATTTTTGGAGATATTGATTTTGTTCCAGTTGGAATATTTACTTGATGATTTAAGCTTGCTAAATCCTCTAGGGCATCTATATCGGTCAAGTGGATTTATATATATATCTAACTAAAATATACAACCATTAGGGATGTATAAAATCATCTTATATTTGGATTTTAATTTGCATTTTAACCATGGAAATTCACTAGTAAACCATTATTATCATTCTACTGCTAATTGGTCAACTTTTTGTCGGATTACTTGCTTGTTTTCGTGGTTAAAAATTGATGTTGTATAAAATATTTGCTACAACCACATGGTTTTACAAACATATCTGAAAACATCAAATAACAGTCCTCTAAAGACACTAAATCTAGTGCTAAAGTATTGGGGATTAATCTACATGTTTTATGCTTCATTTCCCAACAAATCTTTGATGGTTTAAGTGGTCAAATCTGCAGTAATTAGTTATTTTCCTTACTGATATATACTCTTGTTTACTGGTGTAATTAGGGAAAACAATATTAACTTACTTGTCCACTTAACTTTGAGCTTGTATACTTGTCTCTTCTTGTGTCTTGGGAAGGTACAACCATCTTCCACAAGTACTCAACACTACTACATATTAAAAAAAAAGTGATGAACTATTTCCAATGGTACGGACAAAAATTGTCATACTCTTTAAAAATACAAGATAAATATTTCTTTTTTTCATTTTTTATTCAATCCCACCCGAATTCATCAGACTTGAGATGGAAACGGACGTTCGTCGCACTTGCGACGCCTAGCACAAGATGTCTTTATTGCGAAGAACATCTATATTTGTCTCAATACTGACGATACTATTGCTAAGCATTGCTCTCTTCAAATGGTCACCCACTTTTTGACAAAGTCAACATTGACTTGGTCAACTGTTGTTGGAATTCAAACAAACAAAAAATCATAAGTATGTTGCAACAATATTTCTATAATGACAACGATTCATAAAGGGTATAAGGTATTCTTTTCAAGTGAAAAACATATTTATTTTTATATGTCAATTGCACTAGAAAAATATAATAGATATTCTATTAGACCACTCAACTTTATAAGATAATCATCATTGTATTTTTGAGGGAAAGAATGTCATAAAATATTAGAGGTGGGAAAAAAGTAAAGACGGTGAAAAGGGTAACAACAATTGTTATTTCCCTTGCAAAAGATGTTGTACTTCACGTCTCGTAAGAATTTTAATAGAAACAACTAAAAGAAATTGTAGTAGATATGGGCATATTGATAAGGGATCGAATGAATATTGTCCCATGGCAATTAGCTATATATTCATTATATTTATTTATATTGATTGTATTTATAAAATTTTATATTGTTTTAATATTTGTTGTAGACACTAATTTTTCATGATTGTTTGTAATTATAAAGTTAGAATCCCCCCTAAATTTCTGCAAAATGCACCATGTAGTATTAGAAATGATGTTGTACAAGATGAGAAACATGAAGAAAATAATGAGGATCAAGTTAATGATCCCATGGAAGAAGATGAAAATTATAATATATTTCACGATGATGGGACAAATAAAATGATCCAATACTTGTTCACTTAGTTGGATGAGGATGGGGACAGTGATGGTATTTATGATGAACATCTGATAGAAAAGGAAAATAAACAGCTTTATAAAGGATCAAGAGAAAATATTCTCTCCTCTACATTCATGTTGATGAACTTAAAGGTTATCAATAATTTGTTGAACACTTGTATGACACAGATCCTAAGGTATGTGTTGGCATAGGGGCATACCCAGGGCTCATCTCCAAGAGCGCACCAACAAGCCCTAACTACTGGCCCTTTCGGAAACACCTGTGAAGTAGATGCAGTCTCACCCAAATTAGCTATCGGGGGTTGCAGGTCAGAGATGTATACAACCAAGGGAAATATCAAGTGGATCTAAAGTAATACAACATACATATATCACTTATCATCTTTTATCTACTCTGCACAACTATAGATATGATCTAATACATCAATGCAAACAACAATATAACAATGACAGAGATAAAATCATCAATCCCACACATGACGCAAGATGTACGTAGTTTACCCTCTCTCTAGGGCTACGTCCACAAAACTATGCTTATGATATATTAAGATAAAGCATATAGTTCTTCTCTGTGCTCTTAGCTAGCAAATCTTCTTTCTTCTTCTCTCTTTCTCTCCTCTTCCTGCGCACCTAGCTGCAGGACATGACCTCTGTACACAGCTGAAGATCTTACAATACCAGAAGGCTCTCACACCCAACACTTCTCTCTCACACAACAATACTTTCTCATACACAATAATACAACTATATCAACATCAATATCGTACCAACCCGACCTAGGTCCTCTTGAACTTTATTTATACATTACAATAACCTTAGGTCGAAATCTAGGTGTCAAAACCCTAGATATCAAAACCCTAAGTGTCTAAAACCCTAGGTCAACTTGATGCGCATTTTATGGGCTTCACCAGCCTGTCTTCCCTTCCTTCTTGCGCGATGCTCCAAAGCATCCAACAATGGATTTTTCCTCTTGCTGAGTTGTCCATTATCCTTCTTCCTTGTTGATCTATCATCCTCGGTCTCCTCATCCAACGAATTTCTTTTCCTTGCTTCACTTTGCCTTTTCTTCTCTTTTGCTCACTTCGACCGAGTGATAGTCACTGTGTCTTCCACGAAGTTCGCATTTTCCCTTTTCTTCCTTTTTCTTCGCTTCCTTCCATAACCAAGGGACAAAATCCCCCCAACACTCACCTATGGCTCATCTCGAGGCAGTTTTGATCTAAGCCTTCTGTTTTTCTTCGATTTTATACTGCGCAATGAAATCTTTAATTTCTTCTCTATGCCTCCTCTCCATCCTTGTGCAAACTGTCTTTTTTGTGTCTGGTACCTAGTTTCAACTGCACTTAGTACATAGACCCTATTCTTCATGCTTTTACTGAGAGATATGAGGCAGCTGGTTATCATAGTACAACTTCAGTGAAATCCCATTCACGAATCCTTCCATCCATTCTCTGTTCAATGTCTTCAGCTGCACAACTCCTCCTTCTGTAACATAGGTGATCTCATATGGCCCAAGCCAATGAGTTATGAACTTCCCAGGATGTTTCAGAAACTTACTGTCATACACCAGTACTAGGTCACCTTGCTTGAATGCCTTATTCTTTATGTGTCTGTCATGATAGGCCTTCTCTCATTCCTTTTGAACTTGTTGATGGAATCCTGCAATAAATCAATCTTATTCCAGTTCAACCAACTATGAAAGCCTTTTGTGAACAATGCCAGTATCATCCATGTCTGTAAATGCAAAAATTCTTAGGTTTGGTACCAAGTATTCCATTGGGACAACAACTTCAAGATCGTAGACCAAATTGAAAGGGGTTTTCATTGTTAATTTCTTGCAAGTGGTTCTATAGGCCCGTAGTACTATAGGCACTCTTAAATCCCAATAATCCATGTTCACACTGCAAATATTTGTCAATGTTGTCTCCAAGATCTTGTTGAATTCTTCAACTATGCCATTTTCTTGTGGATGGTAAGGTGTGCTCTTCTGATGGTGGACTGCAAATTCTTCAGTCAGGGATGCAATTGTCTTATTGATTAAATGTGTGCCTTGATCTCTCATAAGGATCTTGGGGCATCCAAACCTGGTTATGATGTCATCAAATATAAAGTGCATAGTTGTAGTTTCACTACAGTCCTTAACTTCTCTGGCTTCGACCCATCTAGTCAAGTACTCTGTCGTAGTAATTATGTACCTTTCTCCTGTGCGCTTTCCTGGTGGGTTTATAGGTCCCACGAAGTCAATCGCCCATTTTTCAAATGCTTGTAGGGTGATCTGCGGTGCTAATGGAATTTCATCTCTTTTGGATGGTTACCCAACGCTCTAGAATACATCGCAAGCTTTGGCATAATATTTAACATCTCAGTGTGAGGTAGGCCACCAAAGGCCATCTCTTAAAACCTTATGCGTAGTTGCTTTCCCTGCATAATTTCCTCCTGTGATGCCTTCATGAGCTTCTGGATGCTTCAGTGGGCACTCTACCTCCATAAAACACCTCCTTAATATCTCATCAGGTCCCATCTTGTATAGTTGACCAACTATAAGTGAAAAGTCTGCAACGCACACCACTAGTTGTTTCTTCTAAGGAATTGTATACTCACTAGGTGCCATTCCTGTTGACAGGAACTGGTCTATGTCTACGAAGTGGGTCATCAATATTTCTAATGGATAGAAACTATGAATCCGACAGTGTATCCTCCAAATTGGTGGGTTCTTCGCCATGTTCCAACCTCGACAAGTGGCCAGGGCCTTTGTTCATTCTTCCTAGCTTAACCATGATCTCAAAATCATATTCTTGAAACAGTAGAATCCATCTGCATATTCTCCCACCAAACACTGGCTTTTTGACCAGGTATTTTAGCATGGAGTGATCTATGAGCATTTTGAAGTGTCCCCCCAACAAGTAGTGGTGAAATTTCTGCAGTGCGTACACCATGGCTAATCCTTCTCTCTCTGTAGTGGTGTAATTAATTTCAGCTGTAGATAGCTTTCTGCTGGCAAAAGCTAATGGATGGTCGATATCCCATTATCCAAGTTATGCCAAAAATGATCCTAGGGAAATAGAAGACTCATCGACATGCACATGAAACTCCTTGATCCAATCTGGAGAAACCAAAATAGGCGCAATCACCATCTTTTGTTTCAGTGTGTTGAAGTTCTGCTAGCATTCGTCTGTCCAACCAAACCGATAGTCTTTCTTCAATAAATTCTCCATCGGTGTTGTGATTCCGGCATAGCCTTTGATGAATTTCCTGTAATGGCCAATATTTCTCAGCACAGTGCGCAGTTGTTTGACCGAAGTCAGAGGTGGCAGATCAATGATAATGGAAATTCTAGATGGGTCTACCAGTAATACCTTCTTACATACAATATGACCTAACATCACACCAAATGGTGAGAAGAAGATGCACTTCTTCAGGTTTAAATAAATTTGACATTGCCTGCATTTATCCAACATTATCCTTAGACATTCAATATGGTTTTTCAACAAACTAAACACAGTACAGTCATCAAGATATGATTCTAAAAATTTATGCAAAAATTCTTTGAACGCTTCAACCACCACCCTGGAAAAGATGGCTGGGGCATTCTTCAGGCCAAATGGCATCACTGTATATTGGTAGTATCCCCATTCTATAGAAAACGTCATCTTATGGCAGTCCTCCTTGGAAATCTGGATCTGATGGTATCCTGAAAATCCATCTGTAAAAGAATATACCTCTTGGCCTCCCACATTGTCTAATACTTCATCAGTGAAGGGTGTAGGGAAAGAGTCATGCAGATAGGCATCATTCAACTTCCTGAGATCCACACATATCCCGATCTCTCCTGTATTCTTGTCTTGTACTATCATAGGGCTAACCCACTCTGATTCTTCGACAGGTTCAATAATCCCCGCTTCTAACATTTTGTCGAGCTAGATATTCACTTTTTCCTTGTATTTAGGGTTCAACCTGTAGGGTCTCTGTTTTAATGGTTTTACATATGGTTTCAAAGGTATTCTCATATCTCCCATAGGTCCTTTGATACCCTTCATCTCAGTGAAATTGGTAGGAAAAAAGTCCCGATACTCGTGCAACAACTCTGTAATCTTGTCAATGGAAGCAACATCCCAATAATCTCTGACATTGGCAAGCTTCGGTGTCTCCTCTATCCCAATATTGAATTTTTTAATCTTGATTGGTTGTCCAATAAATGGTAGCTCAACTCCTGGTCCTTCCACATCTCTTTTTCTCTCTGTTTCGGTGATGTTCACCTTCCTGGGATCATCGTCTTCGTCGACATTGATGTCGTAGCATCTTTGCAATTTTTGGAGAGGCGCAGTCCATTCATCCTCTTCTTGTGCCATAGGGAGACTAGATGCCTCTTCAAAGAATTTCTGTATCATAATCTACAATTATTGATCTACTAACGGATATTGACTTTCAAATAAAAGGGTGGTTACAGAGTTCTGAGTCATACCTTCCCAATATGCAGTGATGAGGTGCAACTCCACTTGAAGGTACCAGTTGATAGGGTTCGTGTCCAGCGTGTTAATGAATCTGTACACCCATTTCTCTCGAGGAATGTCACTCCAGGGCTCTTCATAGCTTAGCACATGGTCCTTTGGAAAACTTCGACCAGTACACCTTACTTTGCAACTTACTGCTTGTGCTGAGAACCGCACTGTCGTCAAAGTACGACATTGTATCTAGTCTTTGATATTTATTTTATGTGTCCCCCACCATCTTGTTGGTGTGGCTTTCAGGGCCTCATCCATTGCCAACAACCTTTGTTGTGTTGGTACACTTTCTTCAAAATATGATAGGAAGGCTTCTAAAGGGTTCAGACCATCAAATGTGGGTAAGTTATTCATTGTTGTGTCGATCCAACAAACTTCTCTGGTTAATATATCACATCTTCTGGTAGATACTTCATACATCTGGTTCTTCCAGTTCTCCAATTCTTCTTATGAGTCTGATGAACAAGCACTGTCACTTCGCCAGCTTAGATTCCCATCGACTGTAGGGTTGATGTAATCCTGCTATCTAGCTGTTAGTTTGTATATGTTTTCCAGTTCCTATGCGTGGTATTCTTCTTTGATGGGCTATGTGTATCACTGACCCTCATCTGGATCTAAGGGTGAAATGAACCTAAGGCCATCTCTTTCAAATTTCATATGCCTCTTCTTTATTTCAACAACAATAGAATTATTGAAGGCCCAATCAATTCCTAACAACGCAGGGTAAGGGCAACTGTCATCAACTATCTCAATTACCTCAAAATCTGCAAATGTTCTTACTCCGTTGATGTCCACAGGGACATGCTCCAACCGTTCAAATGGGCTGATAGCTTACTGATTATCCATCCTAAGCCTGATAGGGGAATAAATAAACTTCATTTTTCCCATTAGTGCGCAAGTTTTCTTCGTCATGACATTGACCTCCGACCCTAAGTCGAGGACCACATAGTCTATGTCATATTCTCCTATTTGAGAATTCAAGTGTAATTCTTTATTTGTTCTGCTTCTCTTGGATATATGATGTACTGCTTTTCTCATCGAAGGGTCTACCCTTCCTATCTCATACTGTTTGACCAAATTTTGCATTTCTTGTATGGCTTTCCCATCTTTAAGCAGCTCTATAAACGTATACAAGAAAATGGCAAGTTTACTTACCTCTTTTCCATCTCTGGGTGAATCAGACTGATCGAATGCTTGAGGCATTCCATATTCTCTTATTTCTAGTCGTGTTTTTGATGAAGAACCTTGATCTTCTTTGAACTCTTTCCTTTCTTCCTCAAAGATTTGTCTTTCTTTCTTCACATCAAAATTCTGGGACTTCTTTGCAGCTTTCCTGATTCCTGAGTCTTCTGTATTCTTTACTTGGTTCGTTCTATCTTCTCTTATAGCAGATCCTCCTTGAGTGATAACAAGGACTCTAGGGTATGCTCCATGGGGTTCTTCTTTGATCAAATGTATTTGTGGGTTTTGCTGAGGTCCTCGTCTTTCTTGGAGCTTAGCCAACAATACTGGACAATCCTCAATAACATGCTCAAAAGACTTGCAATAACTCCATGTGGTACAAGGGTTCTGACAATCCCTTGCTAAGTGTCCTGGCTGCACACAATTATAAAAAATTATCTGTCCTTGGCCTCGACCCATACCTCCTCCTCATCCTTGTCCTCTGAATCCATCATGAGGATTGAAGTTCCCTCTTCCTGGAGAGTTGTACTGCGTAGTGTTTCCTTGTTGCTGCACTTTTCCATGAATTTTGTATATGTCTCTTAACCTTTCATGCATGAGATCATAAGCTCTACAATCTCTATCATCATTCCCTACAGACTTACAGAATTTGAAATACAATTTTGTGGGTGTCTGAACGTATTTATGCATATAATAGCACTCACGAAGGCAATGTTTGTTTTATCATACTTCGCACTAGGGTAGTGTGACTTGCTTCAAGGGGCTCGAGGCTCCAAAAGCCAAGTATTCATGGAATAGGGGACATTTCTCCTTGTCATGGCCTTCTGATTTTCATATGACACACCAAATTTATTCTCTTTTGTTTTTTCCCTTATCCTTCTTCATGTCTTCGACCTACAAAGACAAACTAGTTAGCTGACTCAAGATCTGGCTCATACCTGAGTTGGATTCTCCCATAGGGGTTGATTCGAGTTTCATGGCGATCTCCAATGCCTCAGACTGCGAAGCAATTTTCTGTTGCATCAGGGGAACTTTTGTGTGTGGTAAAGGGAAGTGATGAACCATTCCTTGTTCTGATCATATGGGATCTGGAAAGTCAGTCTGCCTGTTAAGGTATTGAATCTCTTATTGAACTCCCAAACAGGATCGGCTACATTCTGTTTGATCTCCCTCATCTCTACAATACATTGTGACTCTGACTTAGGTTTCTTAAACTCTACAATCAATGCATTCTTGATATCGTTCAGTGGCTTAGGTTGCGCAAGTCCTTGGACAAGCTTCATGTATCAACTTAGAGCGCGATCTCTTAGAGTGGTACTGAACTGAGTTCTTTTGACAGCCTCATCAATGACATTCTTAATATTCCATATAAATTCACACAGGAACCAGTGTTGATATGGATCTTTAGATCCATCTCCCCTAAATATAGGAAGCCTCATCTCATCCGCCATAGATCTTCCTAAGTTTCCTAGGTTTCCCGTCTGAGTATATGCTGAACTGCTAGTGATAGTGCTTTGGACGCTCTGGTGACTCTGATTACTTTGATTTCTTGTTGCTATTGAAACAACAACAAGATTAATGGTACTTACTTCAACATTTTTCACAGTTCCTGAGGTTTCTGGCTCGTCTCAATGAAGTTCTTCAGCTTCTCCTTCTTCTAATCTAGTGGGTTAGAAATGTTCTTCGTCTGTCAGATCTGCCTCTTCTCCACTGTAGAAACCCTCTTCCCTGTAGTTTTTCCTAAACAGGTTCTCAAGGTGAACCCCTCGGAATACTCTCCCACTGTGTGTATGTCCAACTTCTGTGTCGCTATCATTTTCCGAATTCTTGAACATTAGCCTCTTCAAAGCCAACCAATCTATTGTATCTTCAATACGTTCTTTTCATGCAACAACATCTTGATTCTCATCTTTAGAAAATGTAAAAATTTCCCTCTGGGTCCTTTGAAAAGATATCTCTCGACTTGGCTATACGATTCTACTCTATCAACAACAAACTCAGTGATATATCCTCCAATGGTACTATCAAAACAATGATATACTACTCGTGATACAATGTTATTGACTCTCTTAACCTTCTGGATAAACACCGATGTCCAGACCATAAGAGGTCTAGATCTGATCTCGAACTGGGTATCTGCTAACCTAGCTAACCACTCGTATAGCTCCTGATGGATCCCTCCAAAGAATATCTCGTGTATGTCGGTGAAGATATATATTCCTAACCAATCCTTTGTAGTTAGATTAGGGTTATTGTTATGGGATTCAACGAAGTCCTTCTCTTGATCCTCTATCCACTCTTGAATTTCTGTCTTCGATGGGAACCACCTTGAGATTCCCTCAACAAGATTCATGTCCCGACAATGAAACCATTTGTTGGCACAGGGGCAGACCCAAGGTTCAGCTCCAAGAGCGTACCAACAATCCCTAACTATTGGCCCTTTCGGCAGCACCTACGAAGCAGATGCAGTCTCACCCAAAGTGGCTATGGGGGGTTGCAGGACAAATATGTCTACAACCAAGGGAAATATCAAGTGGATCTAAAGTAATAAAACATACATATATCACTTATCAGCTTGGATCTACTTTGCACAACTATAGATCTGATTTAATACAACAGTGAAAACAACAATAAAAAAATGAAAGAGATCAAATCATCAATCACATACACGCTGCAAGATTTACATGGTTAACCCTCTCTTGAAGGCTATGTCCACATAAGTATGCTTATGATATAGTAAGATAAATCATACAATTCTTGTCTGTGCTCTTAGCTAGAAGATCTTCTTTCTTCTTCTCTCTTTCTCTCCTCTTCCTACTCACCCAGCTGCAGGACTTGACCTTCGCACACAACTGAATATCTTACAATACCAAAAAGCTCTCACACCCAAAACTTCTCTCTCACACAACAATACTTTCTCACACTCAATAATACAACTATATCAACATTAATATCGTACCAACCTGACCCAGGTCCTCTTGACCTTTATTTATACATTACAATAACGTTAGGTCGAAACCTTGGTGTCAAAACCCTAGATACCAAAACCCTAAGTGTCTAAAACCCTAGGTCAACTTGATCCTCATTTTTCGAGCTTCGCCAGCCTGTCTTTCCTTCCTTCTTGCACAGTGCTCCAAAGCATCCAACGGTGGCTTTTTCCACTTGTTGAGTTGTCCAAAATACTTGTTCCTTGTTGATCTGTCATCCTTGGTCTCCTCGTCCAATGACTTGCTTTTTCTTGCTTCACTTCGTCTTTTCTACTCTTTTGCTCACTTCGACCCAATGACAGTCACTGTGTCTTCCCCGAAGTTCACATTTTCCCCTTTCTTCCTTGTTATTATCTTCCTTCCATAACCAAGGGCCAACAGTATGTAATACGTTTCATCAAATATACATAAAGGTTGATTTTTTCTCTTTTTTTAGTGTTAATTAATGTGTAAAATAACAATGCAATATTTACGATTAATATTCTTTACATTAACTAGTTATTTTTTGTGTTGTAGATTGTTAGGTGAATTCTTGTTGCCATCGTCAAATATTTTACCTCGCACATATCAATATTTACATGCCATTATAAAAGACATTAGAATGGAGTATCAAACTATAGATGCATGTCCTAATGATCATATTATATATTATAGACAACATGGATTGAAAAAATAATGTTCACAATGTCATATAAGTAGATATCGTATTGATTAAGTAACAAAAAGGGTGCCTCGAAATTTTCTTCGTCATGATCCCATAATTCCACGTTTTCAATGATTGTTCATGTGCAAAAGCATAGAAAAATGTATGGATTACCATGCATAGAACATAAGTGGATATGGTGTTCTTCGAATTCCTGCAGATGGTTATGCATTTAGGGAAATTGACAAAAAATAGGTAGAATATAAAGATGAACCTCGTAATGTTAGGCTTTCATTGGCAGATGATGGTGTTAATCCATTCGGAGATCTTAGTTCTATTTATTGAGTGTGGCCTATTTTTTTTATCAACAATAACATTCATCCTTGTGTATTAATAAAGAGGGAGCACATAATGTTGACAATGATTGTTCTAGGTATTTCTTTACATTAATTTTTCGAATGTCACATTTTCATTTGTTTCATTTTCTGCATAATATATTTTATTTATTTATTTACTTATATACATATCATGGTAGTAATTATGTGTAATTTCAAACAATTAGGTAAGTACCAAGTTAAATATATGAATGTATATATCGAACTTCTTATTGACGAGCTACTAAAGTTATGGGCCGACATCACTATGTATGACATCCGTAAACCAATCGGGGAGAAGAAATTTCAATTCCATGGAATACTTGTATGGACAATTCATGATGCCCCAAGACTAACACATTTTTTTGGTATGTAACATTATGTTTCACTTTAATACTATATAATTATTTAAATATATCATGCATTCTTTTTAAATAATCCCATCGTATAATTGACATTAATCCCTTTGTTGTAGGTCTTCAAACAAAGTGTAAATTTTCATGTCCAGTTTGTGGTCCTAAGATGAAGTATAATAATTCAAAAAGTTTAGGAAAGATGGTGTTTGATGAGTATAGACACTTCCTCCATAAGAACCATAGGTATCATACTACTAAAAAACATCTTTTCAATGGGAAAGAAGAGACTAGATTAAAACCACGAAGAATGACAACTCACCTATGGAGGTCAGAATATAACATAAATCGTCAAGGTCCACAATTTATTTATGTATAGTATATGTAATGTTTTGAATTTTTATTTTAATTATTGAATTTATTTTACAGTATTTGATAACTATTGTTGTGATTATTTTATGCTTCATCAAGGCTGCCATCGTGAAGGTATTAGTAATGGGATTCCATGAGGAATGAAATTTATCCCACTCAATTCATGAGGTTTCCCTACTCTGAGGAGCTATATATATCCCATTTGTTTGATACAATGCATATTGGGAAGAATGTGACTGGAACATTATGGTGAATCATAGATGGTAGGAGGGATAAAGAAAAAATTGTCAAAATTTGTATTCACATTCAGGAAGCCAATCATGCAATGCAAAGTGTGATCCGATAAAATAGCGATGGAGACTGAAATAACCTTCCATGGTTATTAACAGAGAAGAAAATAAATGATTTAAAAGAGGTCATTCAAAGAATTATATTTCCGACATGTTTTTCTTCAAACATAAATAATATCTTAACGAAGAAAGGTGAATTTGGTGGGGTAAAAACACATGATTGGCATACCTTCATCAAGGTAATAATTTGGGTATACATATTTATATATTGGCCGTATACATCTTTTAAGATTTATTTATTTTTGGTCTACTTTGGAAACAAATAACGACTCATTTTTATTGTTACAGTATGTTCTACCTTTATCTCTCCCAAACAACTTTGACAACAATGTCAAACAAGTTATATACGATCTTGGAAAATAAATGAGGTAAGTTGCTATGATTTATATGAAAAATGTTTTCAAATTTGTTCTTGTACTTAATGACATATGTTTTACTTGTAATGTAATATATATTATGTTTTTTTGAAACACATTATTTTTCTTGCGTCATGATCTATAGATGGTTTTCATTGAAAGAAATCCATCAAGATGATATAAAGTATTGGAAGAGAGAAATTTCTCAACTAATGTATGAAATGAAAAATTATCTACCTCCAACATTTTTAATTGCAGAAGAACACTACCTCATACATCAAGTTGAGGAGATTCAAATGTGTACCTATACACGCAAGGTAAATGCGTATGGTGGAGAGGAACTTGAAATCATTGAAGGCTTTGGTTAGACAAAGCTCACGTCTTGAGGGTTTTATGGTGGAGGGATATATGGTATATCAATCCATGGTGTATATTAGTCAATATATTCCTAAATTAGTAGAACCAACTATGCATGCATTGGATCATATTTGGGATGTGAACTCCATCAAAAAATTTGAAGGGGAGCACCTGTTGGGGAAAGGTAGAATGGAAAAAGTGAGAGGTAATTAAATTATGGAGATTTATAATACATATAATTTATATTTTTTTGTGTATATGATCATACTCATTTAATATTTATTATTTCATCAATTATTAATGTTTACCAAGGTTATAACTAATATTTAATATTGGTGAATTATAATTTTTTTATTCAATTGTTCAATATTGGAATGCACTAAATTTATACATTGCAAACAATCTTGACTGGATGAAGGTATGGATTGAAATATGTAAACAACATCATGGCGGTAGGTTATCATGGAAACGACTATCTAAATTGTTTAGAGAATCTCTTCATAATGGGGATGCCAATGTTACGCAGAGAGAAATTGATTTATCATATGGTTTGAAAGATGGACATGCAAGCAAATTCACCCATTTTATTCAGTTATTTTATATTATATTAATGTGACTACAAGTTTGTTTTTTTCAGATACTTTCCAAGTTATATAAATATGTTTATTAATTAACAATGCATCTTTTACATGTCTGACATATTGCAGTTGAAACACCACAAGGCTATGTGGTTCAATGGTCGTAAATTGTGCATCAAAAAATTGGATGAAACCATGAAAACTTCTAATATTGGGATAACTGTAGTCTTCCAGGTCACCAATGTTTCCTATAGGAGTGATAGACATCCTCGAGAATCTAAAAAATAGATATTATGGGTATTTGGATTATATACTTGAGTGTCAATTTAATTCCTTCAAATTAGTTTTGTTTGACGCCAAATGGTATAGGTTACAAATGCATGAACGTGATGAGGAAAGAACTGTTTTTAAACATGCCAACATATTTCCAATGATTAAAACAATGGTGTTTGAAAGAGGATATGATCACTATGTTTTTACAAGCCAATGTGAACATGTCTTTTACTCAAAGGTTTCAGGTGAGAGGGATTGTTCATTTTTTGTTAGATATGATCCAAGAGAAAGGCCATTAAAATGTATTGTAGAGGAAGAATATAATATTGAAGAAGAAGATGATGCCCTGGAGACAGAGCTAGAAGATGGGTCAATAGACGAAGAAGACAGAGAAGATGAACTAGACATAGGATACAATGCAGTTCTTGACGATGATGTCGATGAAGATATGCTCTAAAGTGACATTGATGAAGATGATGATATCATCAATCCTTTGAACATCGTTTCTCAACCAGATGATGATACATATGTCAATTTGGATGAAGAAGAAGATACAAAATAAGGATGATACAGATGTTGATTTGTATGAGGTACGCAACTATATGTTTTAATTTGTATGAAATATTTTCTTTAAATAATTTACTTATACATGTTAATTACATGTTTTTAAGTTTTATGCCATTTTTTTATATCCTATGTTACATGTTATTTATTATGTCAAACATGAAAATAGTGGCCATAGTGTATGTGCTAAACTAAAATTATCATTTACAAACACATAATTTCATTTACCTTAATAAATATTTTTTTGGTAGTTTCTATGCATGATTACTACATTGCTTTCGATTATTTTCTATTTTATAGATTGGGTATTAGGGAATTGAGAGTGATGTGAGGGGGATGGGAGGGGCCATATGAAATTTCACCTTCATTTGGTTGGACTTTTTTAGTAGAGAATAAATTATTCTCGAAACCAAGAGAATATCATTCATCTTTATACGATCATCGTAAATGTCATCATTGTTGTCATAGTATTGTAGTAATGAAGTTTTGATGAACATGTTCATCATTGCTATAACATATTCCTTGAAATTGTTCGAAAACATGGGGCTTTGGCCCATGAGTTTGGTGGCAAGAAGAATGCACTAGATGACATTTTGTATTTAAATAATGATTTCGTACTAATATTCTTTATGGAGTAAAAACATACTTAGATGCGAGTAAAAAACAAAGACAAGGAATAATTGATGAAGATTGTGCAATTTATCAAGTACCTTTTTTTCGACGTTAATTCATTCCTTTGGAGTACTATATGCGAGGACGTGCATCGCAAATGAATTTTAAAAGAAATGGCTAAAAGACATTGTACTAGGACTAGACATGGGCAACAATGCCCTATGAATGGGGCCAATGTTGAAATTTTTTCAAACTATTTCTGTATTCTCTGAAATTTGACATGGATAGACTGTTCATAGACCTTGATGATATGGGAGAGTTTCCATACTAAATTATGACTTACATCCACTCTATATATCCAATCTCGTCCTCATTTCATTTGAACTTTCTTGGATTAATGTCATGCATGGAACTCCCAACATACCCAACGTCATGGTCATGATCTTTATATTCATCACCTATGTCATTAAAAACCACCATGATGTCAATTAGGCCCATGATTTTGGTGGCAAGAAGAAGGTTCTAGATGATATTTCGTATTTAAATAGTAATTTCGTACTAATATTCTTTATGGAGCAAAAAAGTACTTAATGAGAGAAAAAAACAAAGATAAGAAATAGTTGATGAAGCTTGTGCAATTTATCAAGTAATCGTTTATTGATGTTATTGCATTCCATTGTAGTAATATATGTGGGAACGTGTGTCTCAAACAAATTTTAAAAGAAACAACTAAAAGACATTGTACTAGGACTACACATGGGAAACAGTGACCTATGAATGGGGCCAACGCTGAAATTTTTTCAAAATGTTTTTGTATGAAGTGAAATTTGACATGGATAGAATGTTCACATGCATTAATTATATGGGATGGTTTCCATACTCAAATATGACTCACAAACACACTCTATATATCTGATCTCATCTTCATTTCATTTGAAATTTCTTAGATTAATGTCATCGTCATGTATAAGCATTCTACAATAATTGTGTATAATCTCTCTCTCTCTCTCTCTCTGTGTGTGTGTGTGTGTGTGTGTGTGTGTGTGTGTGTGTGTGTGTGTGTGTGTGTGTGTGTGTGTGTGTGTGTGTGTATATATATATATAATTTTCATAAAAAATGATTATTCTATGCAATGTATATCCAATAACATCATTCAAATTGGACACATCAAGAGAGATTTGGAAGAACCCTAGCATACATATAACTTTGAACCATCCACATAGTTTAGTAGCTATGTATCTATTGTTTGAATATTTTTTATGGAATAAGCCCAAACATTTTATCCTAATTAGGTCATCCATGAGAAACTTGGAGTGATAATACTTATAATCATGAACATATGCTAGTCATTGGGTTCCTTGGCATCCAAGTTACAAATCTAAATTAATTCCCAAGCATTGAAAGTTACTATGACATGTTGATGTATGTGTGAACATCCAAAATTAACATCCAAATTTCAGAATCTAATTTTGATAGTTTGTAAATTCCTTTTCATTGAACATTTAATGGGACATACAATCAAACGTAAACAAGGGCATGATTGTAGACCATAAAATTGCATGATTGTATCATCCCCAACCACCTGCTAGACTATGCCACTAAAATTATGAACTCTGATATTAATTTAATTCATATAAATACTCTACAAATGCACAAATTTATACAAAATAATAACAAAAATATACATGCATCTTACACAGGAAAAACCCATGAAAATGAATGCGTAAACATTAACACAACACATTAATTAACACACAATTGACACTTATCTTTGATAAAAATAACAGCAACTGTGTGAATACCTTCCACATTCCTCCGAGCCTTAGACAACACTACTAATAACTCTTAGCAGTGGGCCACCTCCGATCTAGGGATACAACTCCACCTAGGCAAGGGAATTCTTACCCAAACTAAGCTCTCCCATAAAACATAAATCTTTAACTCACTAAAGGGGAAGGTTGTCTCCCTTGTGGTTAGTGCTCAACGTTCCTATACCTTAAAGGATCCACCTCTCATGGAAAGGTCACCCCCTTTAAGAATCTCTTTTGCTTAAGTAAACCCTCAACTTGGTCATCCATTTACATTAAGAAGGTTTCATCCATGTGGCTTATGTATAAATAAAAAGGACCTCCAAGCTTGGATCTCCAAATCTTATGGATCTTTCCTAAATGATATAATGTATGATTGACCGATGTGATCATTTTTTTTATTATATAATTTCTCATTATGGAGATGACACTATGGTAGGTCATGCCAAGGGAACCTAGTTCATTAATGATGTGGGACTCTTTATAAGGCCATGTACTCACATATACACACCTTGTGACCTTTGTTAACCACATCCTCCCCATTGACCTTTTTCTTACCTTTCTCTTCTATTGGTTTGGCCTCCTTGACCACTATATATGGTAGAATTGTATTTGGCCCATCTATCCCTTTCACATATTGTATTTTTGGTTTTATTTTATTTTGGATTTTGGTTTAGGTTGGTTTTATGATTCCTAGCCATTGTTAATGATGGAAAAACATAGTATGGGTATGTACTAACACTCAATGAGGATGATATAACTGACACTAGGCTAAG
>ML800051.1:100974-127635 GCA_009831015.1 Picea engelmannii
GGATTTCCTTACGATATGGGTGGTTGTTTAAATTTGTTTCCATCTCATAATTCATCTTGAATCATGCTAGTTTTGCAAGTTAATTCCCCTTCATTTTTAGTGATTTCAAAGATCAACACCAACGTTTCCAACTTGTAGATATCAAGAAAGTATTTCTAATGGTCCAAAAAAAACACAAAAGCAATTTTTTTATGAAAACGTTATGGCCTTGTGAAGCTGTAATTCCAACTAACCTCCTTGGGAACCATTTTCCTTTCATTGTGTCAACCCCTCAGATTAGGGTTTTTTCTCTTAAGGTTTTTGGAATTACAATAAAATGTGATTTCAAATTTTGTTATGTGATTTTCATGAATGAGTGTGGTAGGCACACTTCTTCTTAGAGATATCTATCATCATTCTAACAATTGTATCAATATTTTTGTGTCAACCATCAATGTTGCATGTAATATGACATCAATCCCTTAAAGAGGAGGTGTTGTTTGAAGTTGCACTATTTGAATTATTTTGATGTTAAACTAGAATTTTTTTTTATTTGGAAGCATCATCTTGTTTTCCAATATAGGCCTCATAGTATCATTGTTACCCTCATAAATCAACTCTACATGATAAAATATTTATACCTAGCTATAGTAATATTGGAAAATTAATATTTTTTTTTATATATGTTTGCTATTTCATTTTGCATAAAATCTACATGCATATTACTTACATGTTGTAATTTAAATGAAAAATGTAGTGTTGAAGAAAGGAAACATACACAATAATAGCACATTGATTTAACCCTATAACCCCATTTTGGGAAAACCAAAAAGAAAATGGCCTTTGTTTTTGGATAGAAATCAACCATTGAATTAGGAGCTTTACAAAATCCATCTTTTTCAATGCCAACTTTACAAAATCCCTTTTCTCCAACAATGTTTCGACCTTCAAATCCCCTTGACTGATGACTAACCTACCTCTTTATTACCTCCTCCAATGGTTTGTTTCCTCCAGAAAATCTAAGAGAACTAGAAAGAATTTGTTGCCAAGATATTTACATCCATAGTTGTTAGTTTTCACTCAACCATAATTGTTTCCTCCCTCAAACAAAGAACAACATGATCTATGTGCATCAAACTTACCCGTAGCCTTTCCATCACGTCACGCTTTTTCATTATTCTTTTTCTTATATATGAAAAGTGAAAAATGCAAAGATATAAACTCCCCTTCACTACATTCTTAGCTTTGCAAGCATAAAGGTTTCTAAGGAAAAATAATAGTATTTTGGCCAAACTTGCAAAGGAGTTTTTGTGGCCTTAAACCCATTAAAAATGTATCTTAGAGCACTAAACTTGAACACAAATAAATAAAAACCATTAAATAGAACCTTATTTAGTATTGATCCATTGAGGATCACACCACACTTCCTCATTAGGAGTCTTTTGGTCTCTAAGGTTCATCCCCTTCTAGTTCTTCCACCTCTTCAAACAATGGATTATTATAAATATTCTCTTTGTCTTCCTCATTATTCTTATTCCCCACCAACACCATTAGAATAAAAAATAGAATCATACCCCACACGAGGAATATTTTTTTCAATCCTTTGATGGAAAACTTGCAATAGAATGAATGCCAAGGAATGGGAAAGTAGGAGAATAAAACAAATAAACAACACCAAGTAAAAGGAGCAATAGATCATAGGTTTAAAGATTACTACTCCAACTCAACAATAGATTGTCCATGGCAGCCTTCAATCTCGCCTCTAATTAAATGAAAAGGATTACCTTATAGGATTACCGGAAAAAAAGGCTCAATTATACATTTATCCATTTAAATTGAAATCCCTTTGTTTATCGTTGAGTGTTAGTAAGAATGGTAAGATGTATTTTAATGTTATTTATCTAATATGATATAAATTGACGGATGTAAATTTAAAAATATACATGAGGATAGGGTGAATGTATGGAATAAAATGTAGGTAAATGCAATAGGAAAAATGTAGATAACTAAATCCTATCTAAAATATAGCAAAATGAGATATAACATTGCAACCACAATAGTGAGAATCATCCCATTTTTTAATAAAAATTGAACTTGAATTAGACCCTATTGACTCCCTACCAAAGTTAAATGGCTTGACTATTGGGAACACTTTCTTGTCACAAAACCAGTTAGTGACCAAACTGAAAAGAAATAATTTGAGACATATGACAAGAGAAATAATAGTCCACCAACTAAAACATATGGATAATCAAATATCCTAATAAAGAAAGAATAGTCTCAAGGCACCAAGAAGCTCAATATTATGTCTCCAAAATTACCAAGCATAAGTTAAGTGAGAGTAAGCATTATAATGTGCAAATAGTCCTTTATTCGAATTCTCATACACATAAAAACCAAAATAAGAGTCCTAAAGAAAAAAACACTAGCTAACGATAGTCTCTTTATTAACATATGAAAGATAGCTTAAAATATCCAAAATATAACCCTTTACTTGAAGTAAATGGTTCTATTTGTAAACTTAGATTGGGGCTCTTGGATTTCCAACTTCCCAACTCTTTGACTACCCTAGACTCTTCGTCTCCCACAAACTTTCCAACTTCTAGATGTGGACACAAATTAAAAATTCATTAATAATGAAATTTATCCAACTTGATGTATACTTACCAAGCCGGGTGAACTTTTTGTAATTAACTTTTCAGGTGGAAAAGAGAAATTTCCCACTTTTGGTTTAAGTTTACTAGCCTAATGTCTATATTGAAATTTTTATGTGAAACATAGAAAGTACATTCTTAAAAATTTCCATTTGCTTATTGGGAAAAATTACATGATCATTAAAGAATAGTTTGTCAATGTCTTGGATTTGATTGGCAGTGAGCTTCTTTGGTTCAATCCTTTTGACAACCCTTAATCAAAATTAATTAAATAAAATGTCTACTTATTTGGTATAATGATGTGGGAAAATTATCATGACTTTAATATTAAAAAACACATCTAAAATATCTTTCATAATGATGATCACTTCAACCTATGCACCTTGAACACTTGATTCTTGAAAACCCATATTCATAGGAAGTTTGGTTACCTTGAATTAGTTGAGAGCATGTATATGAGTGGAAACTAATGAAGGTGTCAAAATATAAAAAAAAAAAATTAGAATATCACTATATTCTTACAATCCTGATTAACTATATACCTGATTCGATTGACTGAAGGTACAACCAAATAGGTACCTATCAAATATTTCTTCCTCAAGTGAGGGAATATGATTTGGATTTAGGAGTGGAACAAACTGATTAATAGACTTAATACAATAAGCACAGAGATATGAAGAATAACACAAATATCCAGTGAACAATATATTCTATTAAATAATGAAATAGGTTGAAACTGTAAAACCACATAACTGAAACTTGCTCGAATGGTGGTAGCTTATCTTTGAGAAGAGATGTGGTTGTTACATGCATTCATCTGAGCAGACTGTATTACAATGATGCTCCAGAGGCACTTTTGATATTACTCATGAATTCCAAAACCATAGACATCCAAAAACCTAACCCTAGAAGGTGAAATACCAAAAGTCATGTAGGCCCTATGGGTAAGTTGGTGTAATTTGGTACCTCAACTTCATAGGGCCATAACGTTTGTATACAAACTCCATTTTAGGCGCGTGATAGCCTGTTGGAAAGCTATTTAAGATAACTACACATTCCTCCATCAAACTTTGTCTCCTTCTACAGTTTGATCGTGGTGAGCCAAAAAAACAATGTTTAGGGCCCCAAAATTGCCCCATAAGTACAACAAGACGTGTTGACATGAAAAAATACAAAATAGACCAGTTGAATTAGGTGAAAGGCCACCCGTATCCACTTGGAGGATGTGTCAGGCTTCATACTACCCTAGAAGTGTAGACCCCACAATTACAAAGTAGTACAGAAGAACATGTTGAACAAAAACAAGCACGAGGAGCCAATTGGTATAGGTGGGTGGCCACCAATATCCATTTGTATCAATCCTCCCCCCTTAGGAAGCAATGGTATCCATTGCATTGAGTTCCCCCATTAGGTGAGGAAAATTCTGTTGGATTTGGTCTCGGGTGAGCCACTTGCCTTGGTGTAGGATTTTCCTTGCCTTGACAACCTGATAAAGATGGATCTGTTGTTGGCAAGTGCCCTTGACCTGTGTGTCCACTATATGATCAATGGATGCCTATTTCATGCATTCATGGTGGAGATATGCGGGTTTCATCTATTCTGCGATCTCATAGGTGTCCAATAATGGTGGAAAATATGGCCGAAGGAGGTCCACATTGAGTACTAGATGCAAAACAAGGAAGGGTGGAGTGTTGAGCTCAAAATCATTGCTACCCATCACCTTGGTGATAGTGTAAGGCCCATAACAAAGTGGGCAAAGCTTCCTATGGGGCCCGATGAGATGCTCCTTCTGCATATGTAACCATGTTTTTTCACCAACCTGAAACTGGTGTGGTACCCTATGTTGATCATGACGTTTATTGTACTTAGCATTGGATTTTTTCAAAATATCATGGACCTATTGGAAAATGTGCTAAATCTGATCAATTAATATGGTGGCTTTGTCGATTGCAAACTTATCAGGGGAAGAGTTTGTCTGTGTGGTGGAAAGAGGAAGTGCAACATCAATGGGTCCCAAGGGTTGGAATTCCAGACCCACCTCAAATGGGCTATGGCCGGTGGAACTATGGAGAGCCATGTTGTAACTATGTTGGACAGATGGGAGACTCTCATCCCATGTATGTGGATGCTTATAATTGTACAAGTGCAATATTTTCACAATCATCCGATTGGCAACCTTTGTTTGGCCATCGGTTTGAGGGTGGAAAGCATTGGATTTGGTGAGTTTGGTGTCCAACAGAGACCAGATAATTGACCAAAAGGTGTTGAGGAACCTGCTGTCTCAGTTGGAGATGATGGTCTGTGGTATCCCAAAGTGGACCCACACTCGTTTGAAGAAAAGCTTGGCATAATCTACCGCTATGAAATTATTCTTACAGGCTGTGAGGATGGCCATCTTCGAAAAATGATCAACGACCATGAACAGACAATCATTTCCTTGCTTGGTGGACATCAAGTCAGACATGTAATCCATTGATATGGATTCCCAAGGATTCTTAGGAATAGGAAGATGGGTGTATAAGCCTTGTTTCTTGATGGTTGGTTTGGTAATGGCACATGAAATGCAAGATCTAATATACTTTCTGATGTATTGTTGAAGTTTCAACCAATAAAAATGTTTCTGAAGAACGAACACAGTTTTCTCTACACAAAAATGTCTTGCCACCCGACTGTAGTGGGATTCCAAAATCATCTTTGCATGTTCACTTGTAGGAACACAGCGATGACCCAGGTGGCATAAGATTCCATCCTGAATTTGAAAATCAGTGACAGTTGCGCTTGTACCCAAGAGCTGGTAGGTGGTGGTGAAGTATGAATCTTGCCGATAAAGTTGGGGCCACTCAGATGCTTCATGTCCATAGGAATGGAGCATAGTGGTGAGTGAAGCCACATTAGGCCGAATGAGGCAGTCAACAACACGATTGGATATGCATGTATTATACTTGATGTTGAGATGGAACTACTGCAGGTAGGTGGACCACTTCTGATGGCGATCGTTCTGCAAGTTCCCCTGTGTCTGTAAGAACTAGAGAGGATTGTGATCAATGTGTGTGATTGTCTCTTTCCCCAGAATGTAATGTTTCCATTGGCGACAGGCTTGTACAATGGAATAAATTTCCTTGTCATAGGTAGGGTATTTCTGGACAGTATCAGAGAGTGTCTCACTATGGTATGCCATCAGATGCCTGTGCTGAGTGAGAACTCCTCCCACAACATAGTCAGATGCATCAGTCTCAATCTCGAATGGTTGTTGCAGATCGAGCAAGGAGAGTACTGGAGCTGAGCACAAGCGATGCTTTAGATCATTGAATGCATGTTGTTTCTCCTTCCCCCATACAAACTTTTCCCTACCACCTCCCTTGATCACCTAGCTGAGGGCCCATGCAATATGGGAGAATACTAACACAAACCGTCAATAGAAGTTGGCTAGTCCCAAAAATATTCGAAGCTCGATCAATGTGGTAGTGGTTGTCCTGTCACAGATGAATTGGATCTTAGCTGGATCAACATTTACCCCATTCTCATCAACAATGTAACCCAAGTATTAGACCTTGTTCATGCCAAAAGATCATTTTCCCAAGTTGGCATAAATCTTGTGCTGCCATAGAGTGCTCAAAACCTATTGAATATGCCGCACGTGCTCCTCCCATGTTCTACTGAATATGAGGATGTCATCCAAATATAATACCATAAAGGATTTGGTGAAGGGTCTCAATACACCATCCATCAATCGCATGAAAGTTTCTTGGCTAGTGCATTTGTTAAGCCAAAGGGCATGAATAGCCATTCATAGAGACCTTCTTTAGACTTGAAGGATGTCTTCCATACATCAATTGGTTCAATGGGAACCTGGTGGTAGCTGAAATTTAGGTCAATATTGCTGAAGAACTTGGCCCCCTTGAGTTGGTCAAGAAGGTCATCAATCCTAGGAATGGGTTAGCGGTTCCTGACTGTGATTTTGTTTAAGGATCTGTAATCAATGCAGAGTCACCAAGTCCCATCCTTCTTCTACACCAGTATAATTGGGCTTCCGAAAGGGGAGGAGTTGGGTCTATTGTGCCCCTTCTAAATAAGATATCGAATCTAATGAATGATTTCATCATTCTCCATCAGCGAGCACCAATATACTGGTCCATTAGGTAGAGGTGCATCGGGGGTCAGATCAATTGGATGCTTGACTTGGTAGTTTGTTGGTACCCTTGTCGGTGAGGAGAAGATGTATCTGTATTCTTCCATGATCCCATCCACTTGCTTCTACTAGAAAGAGAGGCACTGTGTGGAGGCCACAAATGTGGCAGTGACCTTCTGCTTGTTGTGAGCACAGATCACAAATAATTTGAACTTCTTGATCTATGAAATTACCTTACTACATTTCTTATTAGAGATTAAATAAATAGCAGTAGGTGGTGCTACCTCTAAGATCCTGTACAATTGTCTACCCAAAGTAATAATAAAACTATGGGGTCTAGACTCATACACACCATGATGCTTCCAAAAATATGGTTTCCCTAAAAGAACATCAAAAACTTCAAGGAGAGAAATATAAAAAAGTACCTCATCTTTGAAATGCTTGATTTCATAGGGCAGTCGACATTGTTGGATGACACATACATATTTTACTTGGTGAATCTAGCCAATGGTGTAGGGTTGTGGGTGTCACATCGTTGGCAGGTCCAGCCGCTTGATGACCTCTGCTGAAATCAAGTTCTTCTGACTACCACTGTCGATAATGAAATGAATCAGAGCCCCCTTGACTCACATATGCGAGTGAAAGAGGCATTCCCCTTCTTCTGGTTCATATGGTTTGATTGGCTAGTCTTTGGTGGTAGTGAGAGTGGCACTAGGTTCAAAATTGATAATTTGATTCTCTCCTTCACGATTTATCTCCGAATCAGAATCAACCACTAAATCAGAAGCCTTCATCTCGACCACGAGGGACTGCTTGGAGCACCATTATTCGATGTTGTGACAAGGAATTTTATGGTACATGCACCATTGTCTTGTGTCCTTCTTCGTCTTCTCATTGCCCTTCTTGTGCTGTGGCTTGGACAGGTTGTCCCGAGGGCGAAAATATCGACTTGGTCCCTTGTTGTTTGGGTTGGGGATGCCTTTTCCCTACTTTGTTTGTGAGGGGTTTAAAGATCCAAACTCTTTTCGTTTCTGCTTAAATTTATGCTCGATATTGACAATGTATCTATAAGATGTTCCTAATGAGGTGATGTCCAGAAACTCCATTTCTGTTTGAATGTATCTATGCAAATAACCACGGTATTTGAGCACCAGATTATTCTTAAAGTATTTGATACCCGATTTGGTGTGTAGGGTATGGAAAATATCGATGAAGTCTGGTAATGTCTGGTCCCTTTCTTGATGTAGGGTGGTCCATCTAGTGTACTGGTCCTCATATCTTCCAACAGGGTAGTATTGTTCTCTAATGGCATCCTGAAAGGAATTCCATGTAGGGGATACCACAAATATTGCAGATTCCTCTATGGCCCTTTGCTCAGAGTATGTATCCCACCAGTATTTAACATGGGGAACTACCTTGAGGAGTGCAAAAGTGATCTTTTCCCTATCGGAAAAATTGTGGATCAAAAAAATCCTTCAAGCAGATTCAACCATTTATCTACAACATCCACATCTATCAGTACTTCAAACAATGGAATATCAAAATTTACCTGTACCTTGAAGGGGGTTGCATGGCCGCTTGATGAAGATGCTTCTCCCATGGGCAACCGTCGAAGGATTGACATGAATTTTTCCATCATTTCATTCCTTTTTCATGCGAGGTCTTCCTCGAGCAACATTTTAATAGGATCTCCTACTCCATCATATTTATTTTTGTCTCCCATGGGTTGTTGTTGGGCTCGACATCACCGATATTGTAATAGCATGATTGGTTCGAGTCCCAATTTCTTGTACCTAGACCTTGTCGGGGACATGAACAAAGAAAAATAAATGAAGAGAAGACTTCTCTGATACCACTGATTCAGATTTAGGATCAAAACAAACTGGTTAACATACTGAATACAATAAACACAGAAATATGAAGAATAACACAAATATCTAGTGAACAATATCTTCTATTAAATAATGAAATAGGCTAAAACTGTAAAACTGCAGAGCTGGAACTTGCTCGAATGGTGGTAACTTATCTCTGAGAAGATATGTGGATATTATGTGCATCTTTCTGTGAATAATTGATTACAATGAGGCTCCATAGGAATTTTTGATATTACTCATGAATGCCAAAACCCTAGACATCCAGAAACCTAACCCTAGAAGGTGAAACGCCAAAAGTCATGTGGGCCCTATGGGTAAGTTGGTGTAATTTGGTACCTTAAATTCCTAGGGCCATACCTTTTTCACACAACCTTTTTTTTAGGCACGTGATAGCCTGTTTGAAAGTTCTTTCAGAGATCTACACATTCATCCTTCAAACTCTGACTCTGTCTACAGTTTGACTATGGCGATAAAAAAAGAACAACGTTTAGGGCCCCAAAATGGACCTGGAAGTACAACAAGATGTGTTTACATGAAAACATACAAAATAGTCTAGTTGGATTGGGTGAGAGGCCACCTGTATCCACCTGGAGGATGTGTGGGGATTCAGACAACCCCAAAAGTGTAGAACCCACAATTACAAAGCAATACAAAATAATGTGTTGAACAAAAACAAACACGAGGATCCAGTTGGAATAGGTGGGTGGCCACCAATATCCACTTGGATTAGAAGCCCAGGAAAAACAAAGGAAAATGTGACTGCATCTAGTAGATTTGATACGTGAACAATGACCAGATGTGAAAAGCTCAAAAGAAAATTTCGTAGACGTATAAAAATTTTTCTCATTGAAAGAGGATCATGCTCTTATGATGATGAGAGGATTGGAGACATAGAGGTGCCACTCAGGTATAATAATCTGGTGAAACAATAGGTACCTAAGGAACTTCCTCCATTCGACAATGACTTCATTGTAAACAATAGGACGTGTCACATTGCACCATCCTCCCTACATGGCCTGGGGATATTTTCCATGGATGGAATAATTGTAAAATATAATATTGTAACTAAATCGATGGACTATGTCAGAACTTTTACGATTATAGCGATTGGATGCGGTTGGTCCGGTACATGCAAAGTATGTGGAGATATGCACTCGCCACAAATTATATACAACTAATAAACAATGATAAAAATAATGGAGTGACTATCTATATTGTTGGAAGAACTAAAGCTTCCAGCAATATCATAGGGTTTATAAACAACACATGACCCGGGACAACAAACAATCAACCAAATTGCATATATGAGGGACGTTATGGGAATCGGGTAGTCATGTGCAGAATAAAAAATATAGCTCTCAGGGAGGACTTATTAGTGGATTACCATTTGAATCGAATAGATACATCGACTAATAATGTGTGGGTACTTATGCAACACCTCTTTAAGCAATCTCTACTTATTGTATTATATATTTTTTATCTTTAACATGTAAACGATTAACAATTTCGATTTACATTTAATATGAATTTTGTTATTTGTTTATATAATTTTATTTGTGTGGAAATCATTTTTTTTTTTATCTTTAACAAATTTTAAAATGTTTCAGGGTTCTAATTATATTATAATATGGAAGGATGATCGTGGAAAAGGGCCAACCACATAACATGTAAACGATTAATAATTTTGACTTACGTTATATGTGAATTTTATTATTTGTTTATATAAATTTATTTGTGTCGTGATCAATTATTTATTTGTTTATATAACTGAAATAACATTTATTTTGTTGAAATATGTAGCCTATGGGGCATGATTCTAATTATTCTCCCAACGAGGAGGAGTTGTATTCATCCCCTAACCTGATGATAATAATACAAAAAAAATCATTAAAGTGAACAAGGAACTTTCTTGCTTGTTAGACCTTGTAGATCAAACTCCTGAGGTAAAAAAAAGGATCAAACTCATTATGACACAACTTAGGACATATAAGGTAATAACCATAATTTAAAGTGTTTTTTTTTTATGTCATAAATTCAATTATGAAAGTTTGTTTTTTAACTTTTACATTCTCTAAACGAAAAAACATTTTCTTTATTATATAGAGTTATTCATAGCTTGTTCATCGCATTGTTGGTAGTAGTGGTGTTGCACAGACGCCAAAGATTCCTGATGTGGGCCCTCATATACCTGCCAAGTTATTTAGTTCTCCACCTTCCACACCTTTAGATGGGAGCCATGACACACACCCCCAGGAAACCACACAGACATGCTCTGTAGGTGGTGATAGAGATGAGCCTGATGATGTGGATCATATGGTTTCATTTCCTGAGCGAGATGTGTTACTAGCATGGGGACCCTTCTATGCACATTTATGGTCAACGAGGAAGGAATTACATTAAATAAAATAAGACTCCCATGTAGTTTTTAATATTTCAACCATTTCATGTTGTCTATCTCAAACATAAATCATTTAGATTATTATTTTAAAATTAATTATCATATATTTTTGTGTGTAGGAAACAACCATTTTTATAGCCACTTGGAGACCAAGGTGGTGCTGATTTTTGGGCCAACAATTTGCACCAAATGGAATTCCCAGAATTCCAATCTCAGAAAAGAACTTATGAATTATCTTGAAGGCCTCTTTGGAGTAGACAACTTCAATAAAAGAGCGCCCTCCTCCTTAGGTGGAAACTATTTAAAATATACGCAATATGTGTATAGGTTTCACTTGCAAAAGAACCCTAGGTATGAGCGACCCCTCGCGGTTAGAGAGAGGGCGTGGACGGCGCTCATTAAGGATGTAAAGGAAAATAAATTGATAAAATAAGGAAAAACACCAACTGGTACCCCAAGGTAAATTACATTTTGAATTCAATACCTTTAATTTTCTTTAGATATAAATAAAAGTGTGGTATATAACATACTTGGAACTTTTGATGCTAGGTTTTCTGACACTTCGAAGGAAACCAAACCAAGGATTTACAAACATGGCCAACACAAGCTAGGATAGGGAAGCTACATGAAGTTACAATCATGAATTGTAGGTACCCAAACATCTTAATAATATTATTCGTATCACCTTCCAACTTTTAGGTAATTTCAGCCAATAACAGTAAAAATACATACTCTTATGTAATGCAATGTGATGACTTTAGAATTGAAACCACAAAGGAAGACCTTCATATTGGTTACCTGTATGACTATACAGATATCATCGAATGTCATAAAAGCATGGGGTAGAACCCAAGATCCAGTTTGCAGGATAAGGTAAATAAAATTTAATCCACATTAGCCTTTCATTACTTATAAAATACATTCATGTATGATATCTTCCATAAATTTAATGTGTTGTTTTGTTTTAATCAGGGGAACATCTGTATCAACAAGCCCATTAGTACTGGAGAGTAGTGCATTGATAGTGCAGTGTCGTCACAACATGGTTCTCCTAAGAAACCCCATTTTAGTGGGGTGCATCCCCACGATGTTCCTACGACTAAGGCCCAGGAAGGTAATATGGTTGTATATTAATCATATACTTAATAATTTTGTAGTTATAAATTTTGTACTTCTATTTTTTTTACTTATGAATTTATGATTGTGGCCTTATAAATTTTGTTGTTTCAATAGCAGAGAATGTTGTACTTGAGGCTCCTCCACCTGAAGAGGAGTACGTGGCATCCATTCCAATGGTGTCGGCTAGTTCACCAGGTAAATAATTACATTGTAGAGGTTTTTTTTAATATTATTGAACTACTTCAATAATATTTAAAAATTCACCATATAAGGTTAATATTTTTTGTTTTTGTAGGCAATGAACCCTCACAGTAGCCTACACGTTATGAGTACGAGACTAGGCATGCTTTGCAGGAGAGGAATCAAGCACAATCAACTGCTAAAGAGCCCCCAGAAAATGAAGACATGGATGATGATGATTTAATGAAGAACTGGAAATCACATAAGAGGCCTAAAAAAAGCATGATGTATAATATTATTATAAGAAAGGTCGATGTACATATAGCTAGTATACTTGGAACCATTTTTGGATAATAAGCCTCATTTATAAAAACTATTTTTTATGACATATGCCTTTGAATGATTTCTTGCATATTTTTTGTTGCATTTCCTTTGTATGAGTTATTGCATACTTTCTTGTACTTATGTTAGTAAAATATGAAATATATATGGTTAGTAAAATATGGATAGAGAGATAAACAAATCCAATTCTATTAATTTGTAGTACTTATGTTAAAATCAAAAGGAAATCAAACAAATTTGTACTTATTTTATCTTATCTTTCTGTCTTGGCTTTACAATCAGTTTTTTTTTTATCAATTTTGAATATTTTTAATGCATATTTTCTATTAGAATATAGATTGGGTATCGGGGAATTGAGAGTGATGTGAGGGGGAGGGGGAGGAGCTATAGGAGTTTCCACCTTCACTTGGTTGGCCCTTTTAAGTAGAGAATAATTTATTGGAGCTATTTAGTCTTGGAGCAAATCTCCCTCATTCCAACGGAGAAACAACATAGTCAATGTTGACTTCATTGTTGCTCCTTCAGTTTGAGGGAAGTTTGCTCCAAGTTTAGATGGATCCAATAAATTATTCTCTAAACCAAGAGGAGGTTATTCAGGAGTTCTATTTAGGTATATATCGATCACGCTTGTATACTGTTCTCATCGATTAAATCCATGTTTGAATATAGGATGATGAGGGGTTAGTCCAAAAATAAGGATTCTAAGGTGCTTGGAAGCACTCTCAAGGTATGTTCTGACATTCTCATAAAAATGCATCATATAGTAAATAATGATACCAATATGAGTCGTATTCATTTTATAGATATTTATGGAGGTTGAATGATTTGGAGTTGTAGGTATTAGACAAACATAATGATGGATGAGTTGTGATCAGGGGAGGTATGTTATCCAAATCATTATAATGACTATTTAATTTGAAGATGTTTCAAGTACCTTGAATGGGACTTCATATATTATAATTTTATTGTTTCTTGATAGTTTTAATATTTTATACATTTTAATGCTTTGTTGTGTTGATAGGTTGATGCCCAATATAAATTATAATACATGAATAAAATCACCAAGGATTTGGAAACAAAAGAAAAGGATTACACAAAGAAGTTAAAGAAATATTTTGGTGTAGATCTTAGAGGTAACACATTGGCCTTCATGTTTTTGTTGATATACAAGCCTTCCTTTGTGCGTTTGTTGATCTAGGCCCTTCATTGTGTGTTATCAAATGGTTTAAAAAATAACTCTTTCTTTGTATTTATAGTCATTATTTCAAATACCACCATCGTTAAAGAAAAATCCAGTTATGTTGCAATAATAAGTTGTCAATATAGGACTTGTAAGCTATTTTTATTGTGGATATATGCATCTTAATCTTTTTATTTTTATTAGGACAAACATAAAATTTCCAAGCGTGATTTCCATGCAATTAAAGGAGAATATTAATAGGATATATCATCTAGTTAAAACCAATCCATCCAGTTTCCATCCACTTCCTCCGTTTCCACTGTTAATTCAAATTTAAAATTTGAAAAATAGGGAGAGCCTCTTTCTCATTTCTTTGAGAATGATTGAATTCTGCTTGTAAATAACTAAATTTATTGTGTATGTTATTGAACTTTTATTGTGATTGTATCAACATCTCATTCTGTCTTGCAATTGTTTTTTCCCGTTTCCATACTGCATCTTCATCAAATTGACTTTCTATTCTCCTCTCGACTGATGCAAATTATTGTATGTTTTGAAGTTATAAATTTAAATATTCAATAAATGATTGTGTTGAAAATAAAATTTGATAAAGGGACTAAACCTCATAGAAAAGAGAAACAACACTCTAGATTCAGGGAAAGCAGTAAATGCTTGTAATGCTTTTTTGAAATTGTCATTTTTATCAAAATTGTAACCTCATTGTTGAATAAGACTAAGTTAAGCACCTCGGTTCATTGTGTCCAACCTTAACCCTATTCCTTTCTAGAATAGAGTGCCCAATCTGGATGAGTAAATTAACAATAAATTCCTAATCAAAGATAGAAAACAACGTTCTAGTTCTGGAAATTGTTAAACTAGAAACTATATTCAACATGGATGTGCCCTCTACCACTATCTACTTATGTTTCTGTTTATTAATTCAGTTGGTTGTCATTGATGTCAACCCTTGAAGAAATTCCGGTAGCAAATTATGATAGCACAAAGGTTTGGGTAATGGATCTAAGTTTGTTTGATGGATAATGGTATGCATTTTGATATATTTGTAGGTAAGACTATTCTAGATGGATAGTACATGTCATTCCATTTCCGATGGCATGTGGAACGTCACATAACTCCTCATGGTTAGAGAGTGATAGCCATGTGAAGTCAGAGAACCCTCATGAGTCATCTAGAAGCCCAAAAGGTCAAAGTAGTCAAAGTGTTTGCAAAAGAAATTATTTAAATAATAAAGTTAATGGAGAACTCCCTAAAATAAGGAAGGTGGGATGCTACATGAAAGTATAAATAAGAGGCAAGGCTCTCTCATTTAATCACACTTGAACCTATTGAATATCATTGAATATCTATTTTGTGAAAGGTTATTTGGGTAGGTATTATTGATAGAGAAAAGTGTTGTAGGAAAAGTACGGCAAGAAAAGTGAGGTAGAAAAAGTGCGGCAGGAAAACTGTAGTAGAAAAAGTGTGGAAAAAAAAGTGCAACAGAAAAATGACGACAGAAAAATCACGGCAGAAAAAGTGCACCAGAAAAAGTGCGGCAGAAAAAGTGCGCCAGAAAAAGTGCGACAAAAAAATTGTGGCAACAACATGGTTGGGGTCTATTTATGAGAGATATGACACATCTTGTTTGAGGTATGTTTTGTGAGCTAGGGTTTATCTCTTGAGATGGTATTGGATGTTCAATATTGTTGCATATATCAGATTTGTTGAGGGATATAGTTGGTATTTTGTTGTTGGTATTTGGCATATGGGTATTGGTCTTTTGGTTGTGATGTGTTGGTGAAGTTGTTGGTTTAGCTTGAGGCTACATAACAGTGAGGTCATGGCACATGGTTTGATGTTATGGTTTATGGTATTTGGTTTATAGATAGAGTGATGGATTTTTTATGGTTATATTGGTGTATGTATTTGGTATATGGTTGAGGTACATATTGGGTACATGGATGAGAGAAGTAGTTGATGAGTTGGCACATACATGAGGTGTATAGTTGATGATGTTGGTACATCTTGATGAGTCATAGTTGATTTGCAGTTGATGCATGCTACATGTTGGTTCAGGTTATTGGTATAGGTTGTTTGGTGTAGGTTGATTGGTACATGTTGTTACAGGTTATTGCTATAGGCTGACAGTGACAGGTTGATAGTGGCAATGGTTGATTCAGTGACAGTGATAGGTTGTCTACATTTGACATTTATATTTTAAGGCCGTTGGACAGGGAAAGGACAAGTGGTTGTAGCCACCTTTCAGTTGTAGCCGGAGAACATAGGGGGTTGTAGCCTCCTTTTGGTTGTAGCCAAAGAATTGGGGAGTTGGGGCTTCCCTCAGGTTGTAGCCTGAGAAACTAGGGGGTTGGAGCCTCCTTCCAGTTGCAGCTAGAAAAAAAAAGAAGTTGGTGCTTCCAATGAATGTAAGTCTTAAATACATATAAGAAAAATCATTTTGTGGTTTCCTCCCACTTTGGGTTTCCATGTAAAACACTGGTGTACTATGTATGTGTATGATTTCTCATTTTTTCATTATTTATTTACTCTTCAACTATTGGATGATAATGCTACATTGATATAACACTTGCATTTTGTGATTGAAAAGGATTAAATTGCTCTATTATTGATTCACCCCCCTCTCAGTAATCCAATAGTTTCATCCCCTCCAAGGCACTCTTTTTGTTGTTCCTACACTCCATTATCCTCTTTTTTGTGCACATGAACTAAGGGAAGTAATTTGAGCTGCATGTAGGTTGCATCATGTATGTTGCACTAAGTCTATGGTTAAAAAATGTGCCAATCATGTTGTTCCATGCCTGATACTCTCTCACTCCAAGTGCGTCATCCTCTTCTTGAGCCAATAAATATCTATTCATAATGGTGCAACATCTCTCCAACCAAGCAATTTTTTCTCAAGATTCTACAACAAAATTTAGAACAATTTGGACCAACCAAGTAAACTAACACTCCCTCTTTATGAGGAAGGGGTTCACCACTACAACAAGATACTCTCTCAAAGTGTCAAGCTTTCCCTCTACTAGGTTCTCCAAAGGAATTTTAAACACATGTGAATCTTAAGGAACATAACCCTGGACCAATTCTCCCTTTTGTACTCTGCAATCTCTTCAATACAAGGAAAACTTCAAAAATAACCTACCAACCTCCAACATTCGTCATGTCAAATTCATGGACCAAATTCTTCCCATAAAACATCATGAGATGTTTAGGACATATTTCAATGATAAACTCATATGTGTACAGGGCCAAGAGAAGTTGATCAAATCTATTAATAAACCAAACATAAATCTACAAAAATATTGGAAAATCCCAACATGGGTAACAACTCATCAATCCTGAAATACCAAGCTCATGGTGAATTCATTCACCCATAGGGGGCCTTCTTCAATCTATAATCATTGGTATCACATCCATTTACCTTGAAACCTCCAAAAACTAAAGCAAAAGACTCAACAAGGTCAACTCCATGTTTCTAAGAGAATCCTCTAACAACAAACCTAACCTGGTGCTCTTCAATACTTAGAATAACTACATGCATGGAATAAAACATTTATTCCACACCTACCTTCTCTACATGTCCCTCCTCAAATTTATAAGGATACTCCTCCATCATAACATCCCATCATACATGCTCTACATGTTCCTCCACAAAGCTGGAAGAATACTCCTCCATCATGGTATCTTGCCATACCTACTCTACATGTGCCTCCTTAAAGCTAGAATGATACTCATTCATCATGGAATCACACCATACCTACTGTGCATCTACATATATCTTGGAAATCAACATAGATTAGTCAAAAAAAAATCAACCACCTATTACAATTTTAATATGCCTATCTCAATCAAGAAGCCACTCTAATCACTAAAGCATGAAACCTCTTGCTGGTCTTGATCTATCATAGGCATAATTCTTCCCCAATCACTAGATATTTCTTAGGCATCTCACCCATTGTCCCTCACGATTCCTTGTGGCTATCAAAGGCACATATAGTTCCAAATTCTGGAGATCTCTAGGGATTACACCCACTAAAATCCTCCAATAGTAACTTCTTATCACAAGTAACATCCTTCTCCATATGTTGGTTGAAAAACTTCAATTATAAAAACTTTGATACCATGTAAATTTTTTCAACTCGTGAAAATAAAATATACACTCAAAAGAATTAATTCCTACAACTTACAACTGAATATTAGGAACCCTTATGAAAACAACAAATCTGCATGAACAAAGAACTATATGAAAACCCAATAGTGTAAACTGGTATCAAACACAATCTTCCCACTCAAAAACCATATTGTCATACAATAGTAGAATCACTCTAATACCCTAGCTCACTCTCTAGTGGAATCCCTCCACTAAAATTAAATGATCTATCAACTACTCTCTTAATCTCTAAGACATTCTCAATGGTTTTCCCTATCTCTCTATTATAAAATAGGAGAGATGTAGGGATTATAATGATTTCAGATATACTACATAAAGCACCTAAGTGGAGTGTCAAACCCTGACCTAATCCTATCTATAATAGAAAGCCCAACCTGCATCAATAAACTTCTTAGAATAAAACACCAATTGGGAGATAATGAATGCATGAAAGAAAGTGCCTCACTCGTAAGGATATACACCTTGTTTTAAATATGGAGAAGCCTTTAACTCATGTGCTTTCCTAATTAACAACTAATACTTAAAAAGAAGATAGAAAAACAACTTTCTAATTCTAGAAATAATAAACATTGGAAACTAAGGTTGGCACATGCATACCCTATGTTGCATGCCCTCAACATGCATGTGCCCTCTACCATTATCTACTACTATTGCATGCCTTCCAAGACATATTTATTTTCCACCTTCACTACACTCTCCTCTTTATTTTGCACACAAACCAAGGCAATGAATATAGGTTGTTGTCCACTACATTATATATGTTGCACTAATTATATTGTTACAAAATATGCTCATCACACTATGACATACATGAGACTCTATCTCACTCCAAATGAATCCTCTTCTTGAGGAAAACAATCTCCACTCAGAATGGTGAACCATCTCTTCAATAAAGAAATGAACCAAGAAATCGTTTCTCAGCACGTTATCGTGAATCGGAGAAAAACTTGAAGCAACCAAGAAAACTAATAGAAATAAATCTCAAGTAACTCTCAAACCCAAGTTCCCACTGCCTACATGTGTAGACTTAGTTGAGAAATTATAATGGTATCCTTCCCAAATATCACTATCAACACTTAATCCTTAATATGAAATGTCTTATCAGGGCTCTTGGCCTTGCTCACCTCAAGTCAAGGCGAGATGTTGAATGAAGTTACACTCCCTTGAAAGGAACATTTATTGTTATGAAGAAAACAATTTCCCGGGCCTAATATCGAGGATGTTGAAAATGAACAAACCCTCAAACTTAGTCACTTTACAAATTCTTGGTGAGACTCACTATTTAGGAGAGGTTCCTATTTTCTCAACCTCCATTGGGTGAGATTTAGGATCCTAATTATTTATAAATTCCTTTGAAAACGATCTTAGTCAATGGGGGAAATGTAATCAAGCTCCACTTGTCTTGGTAAGTCACGAAACATTTTTGCACACTATACATGTTTATAATGTAATTGTCCCATTTAATGAGACTGCAACCTTCCCTAATCGTGGCTATTATCATTCCTCCACTAAAAGTAATGCACCCTTGTGACTTCTCTCCAGAAACATAGATCCATATTAACCCTAAATTTATTAAGCTTCAAAAGGAATAAAAAAAATACCCAAGTGCAAATCTTGTAGTGCTTAAAGATCTAGGGTTAAGATGGATCTCTTCTAGTTTATTTTTAGGATGATTTTTTTTTTGTTAATTTATTCTTTTAAATCTGTTTTTTTTTTTCACATTAGAGATTAGATGTCTAGTTTTATTCAATTTTGATATTAAAGGTCGAATGTCAAGTTTTATTCCATTTTAGTTTATGCATGTGACATAGATAGACATGTGACACATCTCTTCCATCAGGTTTTCAAGTACACCTCACTTCTCTCATTGTAAGTTGAAACTAGTGCACCTTCACCAATGTTTCCATGTGCTCATGTTTATTCGGCCTATCCTAATCAAAATTCTAGTCAAATAATAGGATTTGACAGTAACATCTAGGACACAAGCACATACCACAACCAATGCTCTCAAACATTTATTAGCATTGCATGCTTCAAGAGAGGATAGAAACATGCACATTTACAATCTGCTTCTACAATGAAAGCATGCACCCATATGAAAGAAAACAATGGGAAGTTGTGGTTTAAACAATCATACATTACCATACCTTATAGTTTGAATCCTTTGTATTATTGATAATCCATGCTAGTGTGTCTTGAAACACGACTCTAATAAACAAAATGTGGTGTACCCAGAAGATGTATCTCAAATCGAATCTAACAAGAAGAGATTGATAAATAAATTCATACATATTAAGGCATGCAGGTCAAAGCTGAAAATTTACTTTTATCAAAACCCTTTATTAACATGATTACAAGAGGGAACATGTATCCTCGTTACTTATCTTCTTCATGTCTCAAAACATATTGATAAGCTATCAATTCACCACCCAACAGTAAACATTCTCATTGAATCTATCCCAAAAGGTGGAGAAGTGATCTGACATAAAGCTTCAACTCACTACTAAGAATGATGCTTATCCTCTCAACTCTGATGCAATAAAGTTGAGAGGATAAGCATCCTACAATATTAACTGGAATTTAGTGGAAAGGGATACACACACATACATCTGTATTTATATGGCCCTTTCGTCTCACTCACGATGCAATAATAAAATTATGGCGTCTCACTCTCAACAACCTTCCGACAATCCAAAATGTCGTTGATATGGAAAATTTGTTGATGAATCATTTATGGCATTTGCATTACAACAAAATCTTCTGTCGTATTTTAAGTTCTAAAAAAAATCATGGTTTCGTCAGAATAGTTTAGGTCATCTCTATTGCGAAGACAGTTTCCTTTGTAGTGGAAATGACACGTAAACCATACGTTGTCATCGAAAGTAAGAGGACATGTAAATATACATCAGAAGTGGGACAACAATTTGTGTCACTGTAAAATTGAGCCTTGGAAGACAAGTGTCCATAAGAAGCATTGGACTTGAGACACAAGCATATTCATCGAAAGTGAGACAGTACCATAAATGACATTTGTAGGGGACAATTTTTTCGTGATCCTGACAACATCATGTCGGAATTACATCGAAAGGGCCATCGGAAAATGACCCAAATTTACTAGTGGAAGAACTTGGAAATCATAAACCATCACCAAGACTCATTATCAAGCCATCCTCCACTTAGTACTTTGACTTATAGGGGTATCACTTCCATAATCTCACTTTCCATCTCATTTCCCCATAGGGTCACCCAAGATTTCCCCCTTGTGTTGGATATCTCATTCACTAAAGTGAGGGGAGGATTTATCTAATGTGAAAGTTGGTATAATATCCCATCATTATATCCCTATTATGGATTGGATCAGGCTTCGCCAACCTACAGTCTGTGCGATAACATGCCCTAGAAAGAGACGGTTTGATGCGATCCCCCTTGTGGATAAAGATGTTGTTTGTGGACAAGGGGATGATGTGCATCGAGCCCGATAGGATGGCTGAGAAGAATCCCTCTTGAAGAGTCTGGGGGGATGTAAAGAATGGATAAAATGAATGAGAGAATGGATCTAGAAGATGACGAGATGAGATGAGGAGAGAATGGACCCATAAGATCATAATATAAAAATATATGATATATACACAAGAGGAATTGATCTAAGGAGGAAATCCTAACAATAGAGTAGAGAATAGATATAAAATGGTGAAAGATGAGGGGTCAGACCTAGAATTAATAGAAAGGAGATCGCACCAAGAGGATGTGAAAGAGAGAGTTATATTCCTAAGAGAGGCACATAAGGAGAGAGGTCATAAAAAGGGAACAACGTTAGGAGTAGATAATCAAGTGATGATACCATAAGTAGTGTGAGTACAATTGCAGAAGAAAATGTCATATCCCCTTAACTATTAAGGGATGTACTCAGATCAAAGGAATATGAGGCACAAAGTAGCAACATTAATGCTGCAAAATATGGTGATGGACCTCTACAAGAAGGGGAAGAAGCTTTAGATATTGTGAATGGGATTGTGTGGCTACAAGTAGGAATGTCTTTGGGATCCCTTACCAAGGATAATGAGTGAATATGGATGAACCCCCTCTTTGAACCACCCCCCTTGTGCATTTTTATTCAAGAAGAAGGACATGAAGAAAGTGTGGAGATAGGAGTGGAAGAAGAGACAGTAGAAGACAGGAAAGGAGAATATACGAGTGAATAATAGTTTGAAGTCAACAATACTTCAACGGAAAAAGTTTTGGTATAAGTATCATCATCACCAAAAACTAGTGGGTAGTCAAGAGGACATAGTACTAGATCAAGTATGGTGAGCTAAGACACAACCCTAAGTCTATGGGAAGACACAATGTAAAACAACATTTGTTTACATGTGAAGCTATATGGTATGTGAAGAGAGTCACAAATGAATCTTCTAAGGTAGCACAGATGGATACCACCTTCAGAGACAATGGTCTGTTGTGGTACATGAAGTAAAAGGTGATTGCATCGATGAGACATGATAGTTCCCTAATGGATATTAAGAGAGATATGCTTAGATATTTTTAGAATCCTAAATAATAATCACATTGTATCACTTATGTCAACGAGATAAAGTAGTAGGATGGAGAAACCATATTGGACTAGGTCCAATGGTTCAAAATACTGTTGGATAGACTCATATTTAAGATCCAAGATGACTAACATAGGGAGTGGTTTATTGCATGACTTATACCTCAGATTCAAGTCTCGCTCATGCAACAAAAGGTGACAACTCAAGAAGAGGTCATAGAGATTGCAATGCACCTAGAAGCTATACTAGGAGGTGGTAAGACATAAGAAAGGATGGTGGAGGTACAATCTTAGCTCGCCAATATCACCATGCAATTACAAGATATGGCTAAGGCTAAGGTGGTGCATGTGCATGTATGGTGTACTATGCACCACATAGAAGGTCACCATAGGAACAAATGTCCTATGCTCGGAAGTTACATGGTGATGGGAACGCCAAATCCATTTCCAACGGGACCTCAAATGAGTGGTTTGATATTTTTAGAAAATGGGGACATATACCTCCCCATTTCCAGACACTACATAAATATTAGAAGACTACGCATACTCCATTTTGCGAATTCTACAAGTCCATGGGGCATAATGTGAAAATGTTTTACTCTCTTCAATTGATGTAGGATCACACTACATATGCCATTGATGTCTAGGAGGAACATAAAGGTGGTAACCTGAAGGCACTGATACGTAAGGATATTAAGGAGTTATGAGAGGAGGATATGGACGAGGAAGAGGAACTGGATATGGTGGTGGTGGAGGAAGACCTCATATCTTCTTTAATTTTGGAAAAGTGGGCCATGTGTTGCAATTATGTACCAAAGCTTTTGCACTATATGGGTATTTCCACAATACAGAGCATGTCATAGAAGATTGTTTGATTTATTAGAAAAGTGGAAAGAAAAGAAAGTGCATTACAATATGGTGATTACAAATCCCCGTGGAGATTAGAAGACAAAGGAAGAAGGTGATGTATGGGTGGTAAAATGAGGATAAATTTGTATAGGAATGGAATTAGAACATGGAGAAATTTTGCACCAAAATTGAGGACATGGAGAAAACAGTGTAGGCACCTCCCAAATTTGACGCCGCACAAAAAAAGAAATTATTATGTGATTCATAAAGGTATCTAGAGGAGGATAGAGTGTGTGAAGAGTTACAATGAATGACACAAATATCATTGGAGGAGGCCCACGTATGTGAAGAGTTACAAAGAACAACACAAACATCATTAGAGGAAACTCATGTGTGTGAGGAGACACAATGTGCGACACAAAGATCATTAGAAGAGGCTCACATATGTGAAGAGATACACCATGAAACACAAAACACATTGGAGGAAGCTAACATGCATGAGGAGATACAATGTGTGACATATAATTTGTTGGTAGAAGTCCATAGAAGTGAGGAGTTACAGTGGGCTAAACAAAAGGAACCGGAGGAGGAACGCATGGGAAAATATTTGTGACACATGGCACGAGAAGCAACATAGTGAAATGATTTCCACGAGGACGAATTAGAGGACCAAGTAAGTAAATTCTTGTGTTGTTTCCTTAAAATTTTAAGTGATTCTAAGGAAAAAAGAAGTTAACTCATATGTTGACAATATGCATGGGAGAAGAATATACCATTGTAGCTATATTTTCCCTACTGCCAAAATGGGATGTGCTCCAGTTCAAAATTTAGAAGCACACAGGAAGATAGTTTAATATGACATATGAAATTGGAAGTTATGAGATGGATGATGTCATGTTGGACTTGGGATATGATGTGAACATCCTACTGAAGAAATATTGGGATTTGATGGGTAATCCAAAATTGGTGTGGTCCCCCATTTAACTCAGACTAGCTAACCAATATCGAATATATCATATCAATCGATTGGAACAAGTAGATATGAACATTGAAGGGGTGAAAACTATAGTATAATTTGAGGTGATTGTGATCATGGATGACTCAGATCCCTACCCTGCTCTACTTGGTATTGAATGGGAATTTGACAAAAAATCATTCTTGAATATAGAGAAATGGAAAATATCCTTTGAAAAAAATACCTTGTGCGTCATTGCACCATTGGATGTGAATGAAGGAAACAAATATAATGAGCCTATCAATGAGGATGGATAGAGTTCCATAATTGAGAGAATCTATAATATTACAGGGTGTAGGGATGATTATATCAAATGCAAATCTGATGGTGAGATGATTTGGAGAAGTGTGCTCTTGTATGATACATATTTGGAGGATGCTATAAAGATATGGAAGAACAATATTTATGAGGTTTCAACAAGAAGATGTGTGAATCAGAAAAAATAGTGCACAAGATTGGACTAGGACCTTACAACCTACCCCAGTTTGATGGAATAAACTCGGTAGATACATTCCTCACATAGACATAGAAAATTCACATTCCCACAAAATGCAATTCGGTGACATAGTAATAAAAGGAATACCTACAATATGGTGGGAAACACACCATGAACATATACAAGAGTGGGCAAAGGTAGTGGAGTCAATCAAAGAAATATTTCAGCCTATGGTAAATTCCCAAGAACATATGTGTTCTTGAAAAATGCATTGGCTAGCTAAATAAATTTATAACACACAATGGATCTGTCAAATGTCCCAACACACCATGCCGAAAAATAACCCCACCCTTTGTGTTCCTTTGACTAGGATTACACTATTAGATTTGCATTGTTGGTTAGAGTTAGAACCAATTCAAGGGTTTGGTTGTCAAAACAAAAAATTGGTACCACCCATAAGAGCCAATGACCCATGATAGGAAGGGATGAGGAACAATATTAAAGTGAAGAAGCATCACGACCCGCCAAGGTTGGATGCAACAGGATGACATACCTAGAATGGAGCAGCGGTGCGTAGTAGACATGTGTTGTAATCCAGTAGGATAGGACTTAGGGAAGAGGTAGAATAGTCATTATCATGGTAATAAATATGTGGAATAGATAGCTCAACGTAATAAGGTGGGACAGGACAACTCATACCCAACTAATATTTTGCACATTTTGGAAAAGAATAAGGTTTAAATTCCATGTTAAAATCAAAAGGATAGAATAGTAGGTCCTAAAAAATGAATGATAATACATAGTGGATATGGTGGCAGGAAAGTGGTTCCTTAGCCATAGGACATGTGACACCGATCGGGGGAAAATAAAACAATTATGGAAATAAGGTCCTTACGATGTGTGTCAATTATACTCAAGCATGTCGATAATAAATGGATTTTATGATTACTTGGAAGAAAACATCAGGGGCACGTCACCTTCTACATATTTAACACTTCATAACCATATTTCAACTCAAAATTTATGCCTGGTAATAAAGAAAAAAAGTGAAAAAACAAGGTGGGAATACTTAAGCAACATAGTGTCAACAGTTCAAGTGAATCAAGCTGTGTACTCTACCTTTGTAGCCATCCCAACAAAGAGTACAACAATACAAAGGAGTTAACTAGTCGTAAACGATAATGTAATCCCTAGTAAGTCTCATGCATGAAAAATAGATAAGGTCACCAAGGAACAACAGGTGCATGAACCTATCATACTCTCCAATATAATCTTCATGGGTCCTTAGTTAGGGAAATTTCCCCTGCTGCGGTATGTCGAATACCATGAATGAGACCTGGTCCAATTCCATGAGTTGAAATTCAACTGATATGTAGATATAATTCATGGATCTAATTGAAAACAAAATGTGGTCTCCCAGCAATGGTACAAGCCCCTTCAACAATCTCGTGTACTAACTTTGGTGGATTTCCCACATTTTTACTAAGTCCTACTTGTCAGGGTGTGTGTTTGATTCCTACTTAGTCAGTTGCATGGAATATTTCTTTGCCTTGATAAAAAATAACCAATTGATGGGCATGGATGATTTTAGGGGCTGAATTTCTCCCATGGGCTAATTTTCCATAGTTTTTCCCAAAACAAGATTCGTTGTTCTAAAAATTATTCGCCCAAATTCTATAGGATAAAATTACTTTACCTTAAAAATCGCCAAAATTTTATACAAACTATACAAAATCCTTAGAAATTTGAATATTTTTACAAAAATATC
>ML800051.1:127735-150877 GCA_009831015.1 Picea engelmannii
CCAACATGGGTAACAACTCATCAATCCTGAAATACCAAGCTCATGGTGAATTCATTCACCCATAGGGGGCCTTCTTCAATCTATAATCATTGGTATCACATCCATTTACCTTGAAACCTCCAAAAACTAAAGCAAAAGACTCAACAAGGTCAACTCCATGTTTCTAAGAGAATCCTCTAACAACAAACCTAACCTGGTGCTCTTCAATACTTAGAATAACTACATGCATGGAATAAAACATTTATTCCACACCTACCTTCTCTACATGTCCCTCCTCAAATTTATAAGGATACTCCTCCATCATAACATCCCATCATACATGCTCTACATGTTCCTCCACAAAGCTGGAAGAATACTCCTCCATCATGGTATCTTGCCATACCTACTCTACATGTGCCTCCTTAAAGCTAGAATGATACTCATTCATCATGGAATCACACCATACCTACTGTGCATCTACATATATCTTGGAAATCAACATAGATTAGTCAAAAAAAAATCAACCACCTATTACAATTTTAATATGCCTATCTCAATCAAGAAGCCACTCTAATCACTAAAGCATGAAACCTCTTGCTGGTCTTGATCTATCATAGGCATAATTCTTCCCCAATCACTAGATATTTCTTAGGCATCTCACCCATTGTCCCTCACGATTCCTTGTGGCTATCAAAGGCACATATAGTTCCAAATTCTGGAGATCTCTAGGGATTACACCCACTAAAATCCTCCAATAGTAACTTCTTATCACAAGTAACATCCTTCTCCATATGTTGGTTGAAAAACTTCAATTATAAAAACTTTGATACCATGTAAATTTTTTCAACTCGTGAAAATAAAATATACACTCAAAAGAATTAATTCCTACAACTTACAACTGAATATTAGGAACCCTTATGAAAACAACAAATCTGCATGAACAAAGAACTATATGAAAACCCAATAGTGTAAACTGGTATCAAACACAATCTTCCCACTCAAAAACCATATTGTCATACAATAGTAGAATCACTCTAATACCCTAGCTCACTCTCTAGTGGAATCCCTCCACTAAAATTAAATGATCTATCAACTACTCTCTTAATCTCTAAGACATTCTCAATGGTTTTCCCTATCTCTCTATTATAAAATAGGAGAGATGTAGGGATTATAATGATTTCAGATATACTACATAAAGCACCTAAGTGGAGTGTCAAACCCTGACCTAATCCTATCTATAATAGAAAGCCCAACCTGCATCAATAAACTTCTTAGAATAAAACACCAATTGGGAGATAATGAATGCATGAAAGAAAGTGCCTCACTCGTAAGGATATACACCTTGTTTTAAATATGGAGAAGCCTTTAACTCATGTGCTTTCCTAATTAACAACTAATACTTAAAAAGAAGATAGAAAAACAACTTTCTAATTCTAGAAATAATAAACATTGGAAACTAAGGTTGGCACATGCATACCCTATGTTGCATGCCCTCAACATGCATGTGCCCTCTACCATTATCTACTACTATTGCATGCCTTCCAAGACATATTTATTTTCCACCTTCACTACACTCTCCTCTTTATTTTGCACACAAACCAAGGCAATGAATATAGGTTGTTGTCCACTACATTATATATGTTGCACTAATTATATTGTTACAAAATATGCTCATCACACTATGACATACATGAGACTCTATCTCACTCCAAATGAATCCTCTTCTTGAGGAAAACAATCTCCACTCAGAATGGTGAACCATCTCTTCAATAAAGAAATGAACCAAGAAATCGTTTCTCAGCACGTTATCGTGAATCGGAGAAAAACTTGAAGCAACCAAGAAAACTAATAGAAATAAATCTCAAGTAACTCTCAAACCCAAGTTCCCACTGCCTACATGTGTAGACTTAGTTGAGAAATTATAATGGTATCCTTCCCAAATATCACTATCAACACTTAATCCTTAATATGAAATGTCTTATCAGGGCTCTTGGCCTTGCTCACCTCAAGTCAAGGCGAGATGTTGAATGAAGTTACACTCCCTTGAAAGGAACATTTATTGTTATGAAGAAAACAATTTCCCGGGCCTAATATCGAGGATGTTGAAAATGAACAAACCCTCAAACTTAGTCACTTTACAAATTCTTGGTGAGACTCACTATTTAGGAGAGGTTCCTATTTTCTCAACCTCCATTGGGTGAGATTTAGGATCCTAATTATTTATAAATTCCTTTGAAAACGATCTTAGTCAATGGGGGAAATGTAATCAAGCTCCACTTGTCTTGGTAAGTCACGAAACATTTTTGCACACTATACATGTTTATAATGTAATTGTCCCATTTAATGAGACTGCAACCTTCCCTAATCGTGGCTATTATCATTCCTCCACTAAAAGTAATGCACCCTTGTGACTTCTCTCCAGAAACATAGATCCATATTAACCCTAAATTTATTAAGCTTCAAAAGGAATAAAAAAAATACCCAAGTGCAAATCTTGTAGTGCTTAAAGATCTAGGGTTAAGATGGATCTCTTCTAGTTTATTTTTAGGATGATTTTTTTTTTGTTAATTTATTCTTTTAAATCTGTTTTTTTTTTTCACATTAGAGATTAGATGTCTAGTTTTATTCAATTTTGATATTAAAGGTCGAATGTCAAGTTTTATTCCATTTTAGTTTATGCATGTGACATAGATAGACATGTGACACATCTCTTCCATCAGGTTTTCAAGTACACCTCACTTCTCTCATTGTAAGTTGAAACTAGTGCACCTTCACCAATGTTTCCATGTGCTCATGTTTATTCGGCCTATCCTAATCAAAATTCTAGTCAAATAATAGGATTTGACAGTAACATCTAGGACACAAGCACATACCACAACCAATGCTCTCAAACATTTATTAGCATTGCATGCTTCAAGAGAGGATAGAAACATGCACATTTACAATCTGCTTCTACAATGAAAGCATGCACCCATATGAAAGAAAACAATGGGAAGTTGTGGTTTAAACAATCATACATTACCATACCTTATAGTTTGAATCCTTTGTATTATTGATAATCCATGCTAGTGTGTCTTGAAACACGACTCTAATAAACAAAATGTGGTGTACCCAGAAGATGTATCTCAAATCGAATCTAACAAGAAGAGATTGATAAATAAATTCATACATATTAAGGCATGCAGGTCAAAGCTGAAAATTTACTTTTATCAAAACCCTTTATTAACATGATTACAAGAGGGAACATGTATCCTCGTTACTTATCTTCTTCATGTCTCAAAACATATTGATAAGCTATCAATTCACCACCCAACAGTAAACATTCTCATTGAATCTATCCCAAAAGGTGGAGAAGTGATCTGACATAAAGCTTCAACTCACTACTAAGAATGATGCTTATCCTCTCAACTCTGATGCAATAAAGTTGAGAGGATAAGCATCCTACAATATTAACTGGAATTTAGTGGAAAGGGATACACACACATACATCTGTATTTATATGGCCCTTTCGTCTCACTCACGATGCAATAATAAAATTATGGCGTCTCACTCTCAACAACCTTCCGACAATCCAAAATGTCGTTGATATGGAAAATTTGTTGATGAATCATTTATGGCATTTGCATTACAACAAAATCTTCTGTCGTATTTTAAGTTCTAAAAAAAATCATGGTTTCGTCAGAATAGTTTAGGTCATCTCTATTGCGAAGACAGTTTCCTTTGTAGTGGAAATGACACGTAAACCATACGTTGTCATCGAAAGTAAGAGGACATGTAAATATACATCAGAAGTGGGACAACAATTTGTGTCACTGTAAAATTGAGCCTTGGAAGACAAGTGTCCATAAGAAGCATTGGACTTGAGACACAAGCATATTCATCGAAAGTGAGACAGTACCATAAATGACATTTGTAGGGGACAATTTTTTCGTGATCCTGACAACATCATGTCGGAATTACATCGAAAGGGCCATCGGAAAATGACCCAAATTTACTAGTGGAAGAACTTGGAAATCATAAACCATCACCAAGACTCATTATCAAGCCATCCTCCACTTAGTACTTTGACTTATAGGGGTATCACTTCCATAATCTCACTTTCCATCTCATTTCCCCATAGGGTCACCCAAGATTTCCCCCTTGTGTTGGATATCTCATTCACTAAAGTGAGGGGAGGATTTATCTAATGTGAAAGTTGGTATAATATCCCATCATTATATCCCTATTATGGATTGGATCAGGCTTCGCCAACCTACAGTCTGTGCGATAACATGCCCTAGAAAGAGACGGTTTGATGCGATCCCCCTTGTGGATAAAGATGTTGTTTGTGGACAAGGGGATGATGTGCATCGAGCCCGATAGGATGGCTGAGAAGAATCCCTCTTGAAGAGTCTGGGGGGATGTAAAGAATGGATAAAATGAATGAGAGAATGGATCTAGAAGATGACGAGATGAGATGAGGAGAGAATGGACCCATAAGATCATAATATAAAAATATATGATATATACACAAGAGGAATTGATCTAAGGAGGAAATCCTAACAATAGAGTAGAGAATAGATATAAAATGGTGAAAGATGAGGGGTCAGACCTAGAATTAATAGAAAGGAGATCGCACCAAGAGGATGTGAAAGAGAGAGTTATATTCCTAAGAGAGGCACATAAGGAGAGAGGTCATAAAAAGGGAACAACGTTAGGAGTAGATAATCAAGTGATGATACCATAAGTAGTGTGAGTACAATTGCAGAAGAAAATGTCATATCCCCTTAACTATTAAGGGATGTACTCAGATCAAAGGAATATGAGGCACAAAGTAGCAACATTAATGCTGCAAAATATGGTGATGGACCTCTACAAGAAGGGGAAGAAGCTTTAGATATTGTGAATGGGATTGTGTGGCTACAAGTAGGAATGTCTTTGGGATCCCTTACCAAGGATAATGAGTGAATATGGATGAACCCCCTCTTTGAACCACCCCCCTTGTGCATTTTTATTCAAGAAGAAGGACATGAAGAAAGTGTGGAGATAGGAGTGGAAGAAGAGACAGTAGAAGACAGGAAAGGAGAATATACGAGTGAATAATAGTTTGAAGTCAACAATACTTCAACGGAAAAAGTTTTGGTATAAGTATCATCATCACCAAAAACTAGTGGGTAGTCAAGAGGACATAGTACTAGATCAAGTATGGTGAGCTAAGACACAACCCTAAGTCTATGGGAAGACACAATGTAAAACAACATTTGTTTACATGTGAAGCTATATGGTATGTGAAGAGAGTCACAAATGAATCTTCTAAGGTAGCACAGATGGATACCACCTTCAGAGACAATGGTCTGTTGTGGTACATGAAGTAAAAGGTGATTGCATCGATGAGACATGATAGTTCCCTAATGGATATTAAGAGAGATATGCTTAGATATTTTTAGAATCCTAAATAATAATCACATTGTATCACTTATGTCAACGAGATAAAGTAGTAGGATGGAGAAACCATATTGGACTAGGTCCAATGGTTCAAAATACTGTTGGATAGACTCATATTTAAGATCCAAGATGACTAACATAGGGAGTGGTTTATTGCATGACTTATACCTCAGATTCAAGTCTCGCTCATGCAACAAAAGGTGACAACTCAAGAAGAGGTCATAGAGATTGCAATGCACCTAGAAGCTATACTAGGAGGTGGTAAGACATAAGAAAGGATGGTGGAGGTACAATCTTAGCTCGCCAATATCACCATGCAATTACAAGATATGGCTAAGGCTAAGGTGGTGCATGTGCATGTATGGTGTACTATGCACCACATAGAAGGTCACCATAGGAACAAATGTCCTATGCTCGGAAGTTACATGGTGATGGGAACGCCAAATCCATTTCCAACGGGACCTCAAATGAGTGGTTTGATATTTTTAGAAAATGGGGACATATACCTCCCCATTTCCAGACACTACATAAATATTAGAAGACTACGCATACTCCATTTTGCGAATTCTACAAGTCCATGGGGCATAATGTGAAAATGTTTTACTCTCTTCAATTGATGTAGGATCACACTACATATGCCATTGATGTCTAGGAGGAACATAAAGGTGGTAACCTGAAGGCACTGATACGTAAGGATATTAAGGAGTTATGAGAGGAGGATATGGACGAGGAAGAGGAACTGGATATGGTGGTGGTGGAGGAAGACCTCATATCTTCTTTAATTTTGGAAAAGTGGGCCATGTGTTGCAATTATGTACCAAAGCTTTTGCACTATATGGGTATTTCCACAATACAGAGCATGTCATAGAAGATTGTTTGATTTATTAGAAAAGTGGAAAGAAAAGAAAGTGCATTACAATATGGTGATTACAAATCCCCGTGGAGATTAGAAGACAAAGGAAGAAGGTGATGTATGGGTGGTAAAATGAGGATAAATTTGTATAGGAATGGAATTAGAACATGGAGAAATTTTGCACCAAAATTGAGGACATGGAGAAAACAGTGTAGGCACCTCCCAAATTTGACGCCGCACAAAAAAAGAAATTATTATGTGATTCATAAAGGTATCTAGAGGAGGATAGAGTGTGTGAAGAGTTACAATGAATGACACAAATATCATTGGAGGAGGCCCACGTATGTGAAGAGTTACAAAGAACAACACAAACATCATTAGAGGAAACTCATGTGTGTGAGGAGACACAATGTGCGACACAAAGATCATTAGAAGAGGCTCACATATGTGAAGAGATACACCATGAAACACAAAACACATTGGAGGAAGCTAACATGCATGAGGAGATACAATGTGTGACATATAATTTGTTGGTAGAAGTCCATAGAAGTGAGGAGTTACAGTGGGCTAAACAAAAGGAACCGGAGGAGGAACGCATGGGAAAATATTTGTGACACATGGCACGAGAAGCAACATAGTGAAATGATTTCCACGAGGACGAATTAGAGGACCAAGTAAGTAAATTCTTGTGTTGTTTCCTTAAAATTTTAAGTGATTCTAAGGAAAAAAGAAGTTAACTCATATGTTGACAATATGCATGGGAGAAGAATATACCATTGTAGCTATATTTTCCCTACTGCCAAAATGGGATGTGCTCCAGTTCAAAATTTAGAAGCACACAGGAAGATAGTTTAATATGACATATGAAATTGGAAGTTATGAGATGGATGATGTCATGTTGGACTTGGGATATGATGTGAACATCCTACTGAAGAAATATTGGGATTTGATGGGTAATCCAAAATTGGTGTGGTCCCCCATTTAACTCAGACTAGCTAACCAATATCGAATATATCATATCAATCGATTGGAACAAGTAGATATGAACATTGAAGGGGTGAAAACTATAGTATAATTTGAGGTGATTGTGATCATGGATGACTCAGATCCCTACCCTGCTCTACTTGGTATTGAATGGGAATTTGACAAAAAATCATTCTTGAATATAGAGAAATGGAAAATATCCTTTGAAAAAAATACCTTGTGCGTCATTGCACCATTGGATGTGAATGAAGGAAACAAATATAATGAGCCTATCAATGAGGATGGATAGAGTTCCATAATTGAGAGAATCTATAATATTACAGGGTGTAGGGATGATTATATCAAATGCAAATCTGATGGTGAGATGATTTGGAGAAGTGTGCTCTTGTATGATACATATTTGGAGGATGCTATAAAGATATGGAAGAACAATATTTATGAGGTTTCAACAAGAAGATGTGTGAATCAGAAAAAATAGTGCACAAGATTGGACTAGGACCTTACAACCTACCCCAGTTTGATGGAATAAACTCGGTAGATACATTCCTCACATAGACATAGAAAATTCACATTCCCACAAAATGCAATTCGGTGACATAGTAATAAAAGGAATACCTACAATATGGTGGGAAACACACCATGAACATATACAAGAGTGGGCAAAGGTAGTGGAGTCAATCAAAGAAATATTTCAGCCTATGGTAAATTCCCAAGAACATATGTGTTCTTGAAAAATGCATTGGCTAGCTAAATAAATTTATAACACACAATGGATCTGTCAAATGTCCCAACACACCATGCCGAAAAATAACCCCACCCTTTGTGTTCCTTTGACTAGGATTACACTATTAGATTTGCATTGTTGGTTAGAGTTAGAACCAATTCAAGGGTTTGGTTGTCAAAACAAAAAATTGGTACCACCCATAAGAGCCAATGACCCATGATAGGAAGGGATGAGGAACAATATTAAAGTGAAGAAGCATCACGACCCGCCAAGGTTGGATGCAACAGGATGACATACCTAGAATGGAGCAGCGGTGCGTAGTAGACATGTGTTGTAATCCAGTAGGATAGGACTTAGGGAAGAGGTAGAATAGTCATTATCATGGTAATAAATATGTGGAATAGATAGCTCAACGTAATAAGGTGGGACAGGACAACTCATACCCAACTAATATTTTGCACATTTTGGAAAAGAATAAGGTTTAAATTCCATGTTAAAATCAAAAGGATAGAATAGTAGGTCCTAAAAAATGAATGATAATACATAGTGGATATGGTGGCAGGAAAGTGGTTCCTTAGCCATAGGACATGTGACACCGATCGGGGGAAAATAAAACAATTATGGAAATAAGGTCCTTACGATGTGTGTCAATTATACTCAAGCATGTCGATAATAAATGGATTTTATGATTACTTGGAAGAAAACATCAGGGGCACGTCACCTTCTACATATTTAACACTTCATAACCATATTTCAACTCAAAATTTATGCCTGGTAATAAAGAAAAAAAGTGAAAAAACAAGGTGGGAATACTTAAGCAACATAGTGTCAACAGTTCAAGTGAATCAAGCTGTGTACTCTACCTTTGTAGCCATCCCAACAAAGAGTACAACAATACAAAGGAGTTAACTAGTCGTAAACGATAATGTAATCCCTAGTAAGTCTCATGCATGAAAAATAGATAAGGTCACCAAGGAACAACAGGTGCATGAACCTATCATACTCTCCAATATAATCTTCATGGGTCCTTAGTTAGGGAAATTTCCCCTGCTGCGGTATGTCGAATACCATGAATGAGACCTGGTCCAATTCCATGAGTTGAAATTCAACTGATATGTAGATATAATTCATGGATCTAATTGAAAACAAAATGTGGTCTCCCAGCAATGGTACAAGCCCCTTCAACAATCTCGTGTACTAACTTTGGTGGATTTCCCACATTTTTACTAAGTCCTACTTGTCAGGGTGTGTGTTTGATTCCTACTTAGTCAGTTGCATGGAATATTTCTTTGCCTTGATAAAAAATAACCAATTGATGGGCATGGATGATTTTAGGGGCTGAATTTCTCCCATGGGCTAATTTTCCATAGTTTTTCCCAAAACAAGATTCGTTGTTCTAAAAATTATTCGCCCAAATTCTATAGGATAAAATTACTTTACCTTAAAAATCGCCAAAATTTTATACAAACTATACAAAATCCTTAGAAATTTGAATATTTTTACAAAAATATCACCAAACATTTTATAATTGGCATGTGAAGGATTAGTAATATTCGCCAAGGTTTCTACATTTTAAAATAAATTTCCATCCTTAAAATCATCCCTGTTGATGGGAAGACCATGTGTTGCGCCTCTTTTGTCACCTAAATGAGCAAAATCAAGGTGCTTACAAGCCTAGTTGGGTTAGAAAGGCAAGACAATAGTGAATGCAAGAGTTAGAAACATCAAGCATATGATATAAACAAAATACTGAGTTAAGAACAATAAAATAAATTAAACTAGAGTGCATAAGGACATTAGAACAAGAAATAAACAAGACTCATGCCACCAATGGAAAGGATTGTATTAGTGGAAAGAAAACACCAAAGAGAAAGAGAGACTTTGGGTCCCCTCTTCCTCCAAGGGAGGGATATTGAACCCCCAAAGATTGATCTCTTCTTACAACTAACAAACTTGAAGGAAATGGTGAAGAAATCCCAAGCTCATTCACTCAAGAGGTGATGTGAATAGCTCAAATGAAATGATGTTTGTATGCTCTTGACAAGGAAAGAGGATCCTCCAAGAGAATATAGGCAGCATAACAATACAAATGAATTCCTTGAAAATGTAGTGCACCCATGGCCTCTTTTTATAGCATAGCTTTGAGGAATTATTCAACCATACTTTAGTGTGAACAAGGGGCTCTTTAGGGCACCCTTAGGTCTTTGACCAACCACCCAGTCAGATTCAGCTGAGATTTGGGTGTCAAATCGACTTGGAAGGTGAAACAAAAGTGGGTGGAAGGCCGACCAACATCATAAATGCACCATTCTGAGGGGTGCATGGTTTTTTCCATCCACAGTCACACCTCGTGTGCATGTGCACTTTTCTTATGCTTTTGGATGGCGCATGTGCATGCGCTTCCTGTTTAGTCTTAGCGCATGTTGATTTTATTACTGGTTGTATAGTTTTGGACCTTTTGGAAAGGAATTTTTTGTCCATGGGTGAGCTAATAGATGTTTTGAAGATGTTGGATTCCTGTAACCATTTGCAAACGAATTTTCAGTGATAACAGATGCCCCCTGATGAATGAGGTTAGGATCATACATATAGCTGAAATTCATCAATGTTTCTTCTACTGAGACTACCATTGTAAGAAAGAGTGATAATGAGAGTATCAAGAGTGACTCGTTGGAGGGAGAGGGGAACCTGTAGGACCCAAACCTTTCGCAAGGTGTAAAAATAAACTGTGTACAAACGAGGTGGGCATGCCCCATGCTCGTGTCATGTAACTCAAAAATGTGTAATACATTAACTAAAGCTATATGTTGGTGGAGATGAGTGCAACACCCTCAGGGGCGTGTTGATAATAGCAGAGGAAAATTATGATGGTGAACAAAATCTGGAAAGAGGTGATGACACCTAAGGAGTGTCGCTAGTTCGCAGGCAGTGATGGCCTAATAGTGGTCATAGGTCTTCGGCAAGTATAAAAAAAAAAACTACAATAGTCGCAAAGTAAGACCCACCATAACATGATAAAGTGTTGAATTCAAATGTCATGGGGGTCAATGACAACAGAGAGCAATGATGGTTCTCTCTGTGCCATTCGAGACTTCTCATTGTGAAGGTAATGAGAGTCAAGATATTGTCACCTATTTGGAAACTGTGCTGATGTTGACAGAAAAGGAGACGCGAATTCAAGAAGCAGAGGGCTTCATGAAATCCACTGGATGAAATCAGGAACTAAGGAGTAACATGGATGAAGTATAGAGGTAGTGAGACTCAAAATTGCCCTTGGTTGGGGGTAGAGGTAAAGTGGAAACAACCGTGAATCTGAATCTAGTGTCAGGGGGCAACTAGATAAGGGTAAATTGTGCCAGAGGCGTGACAAAATGGATAAACACGAAGATCAAAAGGTGTATGGACTGTAGGATACTTGGGGTTTATGGATAATGTCAGTGATGGAAGGAAGTAAAAAAATTCCCCAACCAAGGGAAACAAGGGTTTCTTTGCCGGAAAAAGGAAGGCTGCTAAAGGTGACAACAGAAAGCTATGTAAATGTGGAAAAAAGGGTTTGTACAATTACGAAAAGAATAAAAAATAAGTTGGGATAATTGTGCATATATAGAAATGGGTTCCCCAGTGTAAGATGGCTTGGCTTGAGGATGAAACAATTTGTTTGGAAAAGAAGTGGAGGGTTGGGGCCCCCTAGGCAGGTTTCTGTATTAGGAAAATGTATGGAGGACAGTATGCAAATGGGAAAACTGACGATGGATGAAATGGATGGTTAATGATACTATGGGGGTGCAGTCAAAATAGAAACATGATGAAGTAACCTAGGAGTCTATTGGGTAGGCTATCAAAATGAGGAGGAGTATGTGGCCGGTTCTCGATGATGCATAATACTATTGAGACTCCCATCCCTAAAGGGTGAAAAAATCATGAGTGTCAAAGTTCCAAGGGGGATGACGCAAGTTGTTTGGAAAATAAGTGGAGGGTTGGGGCCCCATAGGAAGGTTTCTATATTAGGAAAATGTATGGAGGACAATTTGCAGATGGGAAAATTGACGATGGATGAAATGGATGGTTAATGATACTGCGGGGGTGTAGTCAAAATAGAACCATGATGAAGTAACCTGGGAGTCCATTGGGAAAGATAGAAAAATGAGGAGAAGGAGTATGTGGTCGGTTCTAGACGATGCATAAGAATATCGGGACTCCCATCCCTAAAGGGTGAAAAAATCATGAGTGTCAAAGTGCCAAGGGGGACTATGAATGGGACAACTCATGTAGGGAAAAGTGATACCAGGTGACAGTACTTAAATGCAGTGGAGGTGATAGTACTGCAGAGCCAGATGTAGGGATCCTAGAGGAAAATATCGTAGGGTGTGACTGGGAGATGCATTTTGATATTTATAGGGAATGACTACATTCCAGTGTCGATAATATACCTGAAATGATACTGCGGAGGTGTAATGATCAGGTACCTGCACACATGAAAACCAAATACCCGACGTGAACAATATCTCAAGAGAAAAATCATATAGTAGTTATTCAATGATGTGTGAATGTAAGCATGCATACCTGATCATAATATGATAAAATTGTCCCCCGGGGGATGAGGATGGAAAGTGGAATGGGGAATGGAATGGTGTAGGTGACATGGTCCTGATCTCGTGGCTAAAGACGGATCGAAAAACGGATGCCCAGAGCTCCCGGAATTGAGTCTAGAAGTTTGGAAAAATGGACAATATATAGTTGTAGGGCCCACAATGCCACCTCATTTGTACCTGCTGTCTTATTGAGTGGATGAGAAATTTTAGAGGAGATTTGGAGATTCTGGGAGATCAAGATAGCCGATTGAGGATCAACGAGTTTCAGGTTGGTTTTCATATCCTCCTACATAGAATTATGGTTTCTTTTTGTGGGCAGGGTTGTACGGATGGTCGTACATGGGTATTTTATGTGTGTGGGCCCCTCAATGCATGAGCGATCGCAATATTTGTGCGCATGAGGGTGTGGCTGTAATTTTGAAAGTTGTGCATGGTGGCGCGCAAATGGGGAAAACAGGCACGCCATGGGTGCGTGCCTATTTAAATCACAACTGCACCATCATGCACATCTGTGTTCTTGACAGTAGCACATGTGTGAGCAACTGTGTAGCGAACAAGCGGTCCGTGAGGCACATCTATTTATGTGAAAGGGATGCATATGTGTGTCCCTATATAATCGATAGGTGTGCATGAGTGCGTGAATGTGCGATGAATAGGCGCACATATGTGCATGCTTGTGGGGAAAACAACTGTGCCATGGAGGTAAAGATGAAGGGTGAAAAACTTATCTTTTTTGGATATTTTGATGTTTGTATGGGTTGAGATGGTTGATCAAGTATTGTATATGTGGATGCAGGTGATCATTTGGATGATGTCGGTTCATTGGAGAGAGAGGAATTGGTCACACCTGAGGGAGGCAGTGAGGAATGAGGAGTCAACGGTCCGGGATACTTTTGGATGATGTAAGGTCCATGCCATAATGACTCGAATTTTCCATGACCGAGGGTATCATGAGAGATATCGTAAGCAAGGATAAGGTCACCTTCGTTGAATGAGTGAAGGTTGACATGGCGATGAAAGGTGGCCTTTGACCATTTTTTGGTTGCCTCATTGTTTTGTAATGAAGAACGACAATCTTCATCCAGGGACTCTAAGTTCAGTAAATGTTGCTCCATTAGAGCAGTTTCGGGTAATAGATCAATAGCAGTGTGTAAGGTGGGAATTTTGCACTTGATGGGAAGAGTGGCCTCGACCCCATGGACTAGATGAAATGGTTTGAAACCAGTGGCAGTTTTCACTCCTGTGCGATAAGCCCATAGCATGGAAAATAACATATGATGCCAATTGGTCTTATGTTTGTTAACCGTGCGTTGCAACATGGTTTTGAGGACCTTGTTGACTACTTTGATTTTAGACTGAGGATAGTATGGGGAGGTAAAATCATGGGAGAATCCTAACCTGGATGAGAGTTCGATGAAAATTTCATTCTCGAAGTGTTTCCCATGGTCATAGACTAGCTGTAGTGGTACTCCAAAGCGGGAGATGATGTGGTTAAAGAAAACACGTGTTGCAGTGTCAGCGGTATTGTTGAAGGTAGGCATGGATTCAACCCACTTGGTGAAGTAATCGACTACAATGACGATTTATTTGTGTCCATTGCATGATGGAGGGTTGCAAGTCATGAATTCTATGCCCCATTTGCAAAAGGGGCCGACAGTAATGATTGGGTGTAGAAGAGAAGGTGGTGCTCGTGCTTTGTTGGCATAAAGATGAAATTTGTCACATCGCTTCACATCATGGATACAATCGTGAAACAATTTAGTCCAAAAGTAACCAACGTGAATGATTTTTTGAGAGGTGGACTGTTAGGCTCCAATCTACTGATGTAAATTAGAGTACAAATGATTGTCAATCCGGTGTTTGTAAGACTTAGAGGCACATCCAAAGTATATGGATTTAGAGATAGCTTTTATATTTAATGGAGATAAACCAAAACCTATTCTGAGGGATGAATATGGAAGAGATGCTAAGATTCTGTTTAGAAGTCCTATTCATAGATCTCATAACAGTAATCAACAATTGTTTTTCTAAAGAGTATCAACAATAAGCATTCAAGAGATGTTTGAACTAGTTCTAAGATTTATCAAATGCTAGAAGAACAAAAATCTTATTCAAGAGATGCATTCATTGTTTTCTTTCATTCATTCATTAGCAACTATCATCAAATTAAATCAAAATTACTGGAAGCGTAAATAACTCAAAAAGCATTCATGACTATCTTAATGCTTGAAGGCAAACTACACATTGAATTCTTATTCAAGAAATCATTCACAATATGAGTAAGGCTTTGAAACATTAAGCATGTGACTTAGCTATGGAATTCATATAACTACAACAAGATATGAATAAAACTCATCTACAACAAGATCTGATCTAAAACATGTATCAAAGATTACTTCAAAAGAACATAAAGAAAGAGAGTACTAGTTTGGGAAAGGGGGCCCTCCAATGCTTCATTGGTACACTTGAGTTGTCTCAGCTAAGAAAGAGCTCCAGCAGAATTCACATCATCATATCATAGACATTAACAGGAACAAAATGCAGAACTAATCTCAAGAGTGCAAATTCCAAAGTTTCTTCATTCACATTCAAGGTTGTCATACTAGTCTATGCTTAAGAGTATTTATACAAGAGTTCCAAAACTAAAAATGCTAATAAATCTCCTAAATATCATGATCAGATCCATAATATATCCTAGGAGGGTCGAATTCCTCCTTTAGATCCATAATATATGGCCAAATCCCACGAAAATCCAAAACTGTCCATGATTTAAGGCTAAAACAAGGTATTTTCTGCTGAAGTGGCCATGTTTGACCAACGTTGACCGGACATCTGGAAGGCTTAGATCTCGAATATGATAGCTCATTATCCATCCTTGTACATCAGGGAACATGAACCAAGTCATAGATTTCACCCAGGTTTCTTGCAAGTACACGAACCTCAGAGCTATTACGGGATTTAGTCAAATCCTGTAATTTCTGATAAATTTTCAATTTTAATGCCAAAATTAAGAAAACTCAATTCTTAAGCTAAATAATGATAAATATACCTTGCATAAGTTGTTTTATGTAAAATATGGAATGAAATGAAGGCAAAATGGATGGATATAGAGGCAAAAGTGTGGTTTATAGAGCAAAAAGGAAGCATAAAAATGTACTCAATATCTCCCCCAAGAGGAAGTCCCTGCATGTCCTCATGCACAAAAATGTCCCTGAACCTATATCACTGATATTCTTCCACCTCTACTGCCTGCAATAATGTTTCCACATTCACCTGAGATGTATGAAGTGCTTTCATTCTTTGATACTTCTCTTTATATGCCTTTTTCTGTTGGAACCACTTATAGGCTTGTTTGGAGATTAACTTGTTCTGTTTTTGAAGCTTCTTGTTTTTCTTCTTCAAAGTTTCATTTTCCTCCTGCGTTTTATGGATTTGAGTTCTCAGTATTTCATTCTCTTTTTTTATGTATATTTATAAGACTTCAATTTCTTTGATTTTTCTCTTCATTTTCAATATTCTCTTATTTTTCCTATCAAGTTCAGATGTGGATGTACTAGCCACTTCTTCCATTTGAGGTTCTTCTTTCATGTCCCTGATTAATTGTTCCACATCTACTCTCATTTTTTCATAGGTGGAAGTTTCATGTTCCTCAAAACCATCATTTCTCAATGATTGTGATTCTAGAGTCTGAATATGTGCATACTGTGCTTGTTGTGCTTCATCATTATTTTCTTGTATTTGGCACTTTTGAACTTGTTGGCGTTTTCTTGATATCCTTTCATATGTGGTAAAAATCTTGTCTTTTTCTTCAATTTCTTTCTCCTTTATCACCATACTTCTTGTTCTTCTCCTCCCCATAGGCGGTTTTGAGCTTGTTGCCTTGGGGTTCTGTATTTCTTCCTCATCATTAGTCACAACTAAAATTTGTTCCTTTTCTTCTTCCTCCTTTATTGTTTCAAAACCATTTTCAATGATAAACTGGTGCCAAGTAAAATTTTGCTTCTGTAGTTCATATATAATGATCATTTTAATAAAAAAACAGTGAGATAAAATCTTTTCTGTGTTCCTTCCTTGTTTCTGGACAACCTTAGCCATCTTAGAAAGGCTTTGTAATAGAAAATAAGGCATATTGATTTCACAGTCACCTTTTAAGTGTTGTAGCAGTTTAATGTGGTATAGGTAGATGATGCTAAACCCTCCCTCACAAGTTATAAATGTTTGTATGAGGTATGCTAATTCATCCCAAGGATTAATCAACCAACTCCTTGGAATTCCCTTCTTCCAATTTACTGTTGCTACCCTTGACCTGGAAATAAAAGGTGCCCATGATTTATCTTTGAAATGCTTGGTTTTGAAATATCTCTCTCCTATTTAAGGAAGTTCAGTGACATGTGCAATGCTATTTTTAGTGATCTTAATGGTAAGGTTTCCAACAGTAGCTCTTTCCCCATCAAATGAGTGAGCAAATTCTAAAGCAACTTCTTCACAAAATCCATCAAATTTTTCAAAGAAACCTATCCACTATTTTTTCTCCAAAATTTGTATACAATCCTTGTGTATTTTTGATGTAACAAGCTTCCCTGGTTCATATCTAGATACCATACTTCCAAGTTTTAAGAGCAAGACCTAAAATATTTCCATTGTTTATAGAAAGGAGGTCTAAAAGCTTCAACCCTGCAATTCTTTTGACCAAAATTTCTTAAACTTTTAGACTTTGTTTGGATATAATTCTGTGCATGGTCTTCAATAAGATTTTATGTTCAATAAGCAAAGGAAATCTCTTATTTTTTTAAATTCCTAAGTTGTTCTCTATTCATAAAAAAATTATGCAAGGGCATACCTGGTAATTTCGAAAAATTCTCAGGCTTATTGTTGAATTCTAGCTCAATTTCCCTCTTTCAGTCGACCTCTTCTAAAAATGAACTGTCTTGTTTCAAAATGTGCCACAGGACGTTGAATTTTGCACTTGGTTTTTTAATTATTTGATTTTGGGCTTACCTTCAGTGGCTGACTCCTATTTGGATACGTTCTCTGCCTTTTACTCACCACGTATCTCCTTCAACCTCCGCGTTTTCTTCCACAGAACGAAAATGTTGTATGTTGACAATGAAATTGTCAACATACAATTCGTTTTTTATCAGAGAATTTTGGGATAGGAATGTGTAGGAGGGAACAATGTGCTAGAGAATAGGGATTTGGGATGGCGCTGGCATGGTGAAACAGAGTGTGCAATTTTGAAATGGAGATAAGTGTATGCAGAGGTGCGTTGACAGTTCGAGTCTGGGGAGCATGCAAGTGAGACAGAGCCAATATGAAAATTGTTTGAGTCGTTTTTCTTTTATGAAGGGAAAGAAACATTGGAGGAGACTTTAAACAAGGGTATTTATCATTTTAAAAATGGATTGTACAATTATCATAACTGAAGGTGCTTCTATATTCGTACCTTTGTACTTCTCTCCTCATTGCAATCATCATAAGAAATGTTTTGTTTTCTTTTTAAAAATGTGTTCACTTGACTTATAACTCCCTAATTCGTTTCCAACCTCTTCATAAAGCATGAACCCTTCTTCTTATGACCCCTTTTAAATGTATATGCAAACCACCTTTAATCTATGCAACAATACTTCAGTCTATGTATGCAACTCATGTTTTAAAAAACAGAGCATTTGACAGCTCAAAACAACAATGTGTTTTGTATTTGAAACCCGATCCCTCCTTATAACTCCTTTGGAAACCAAAAGTGGCTACTTTAAGTACCATTTTTTTAATTCTTTTGAGGATGGAAATGAAGTGATGAAAAGATGATGTAGGGGAAATGAAAGATAGGATATTTATCATTTCTTAGCTTATGAAGAATTTCTCAAATTTAAAGCATTAAAAAGGAAAATTTATACTAACTTGTTTGCTCATTGTGTTTTGCTTGACTGAAGCTGGATGGAATGTTGTTGTAAGTCCTCAATTTCTTCTTGTATTTCTTTTGCTTAGTATCTCAGGTCCCTCTGCTGATTGGAATTGATTCTCTTCTCAGGTCTCTTGTTGATTGGAATTGATATTTTCCTCAGGTCCATCTGTTGATTGGAATGGATACTTCTCTCAGGTCCCTCTGCTGAATTGAATGGATACTTTCAGGTCCCTTTGTTGAATGGAAATTCCCTTTTTTTTTTATGCATGTTGTCATCTGTAGAAGGCTTGAAAGGTTTTCAAAATATATACCTTATCCCCCTCAGCCTTATTTATTGACTTTTCCTCAAGTCTCAGAGATAAATGTTTGTAAAACTTTTGAAGCTGAAAAATGAAACTAGAAGTTAATAATGAAAATTATTATATTTTTTTTGAAGAATTTTGGTTGGCCAATGTTACTTGGTTTTCCAATCAAAATTCGAGTTTATATTGTGCTAGTTTCCTGTATTTTCACAACTAAACTCCCTTTTTTTCTTTTTCTCTTTCTTTTTCTTCTTTTTTTTATATTTAATATTTAATTTTTTTTATATTTTTTTATTTTTTTTATATATTTTTAAGGAGAATGTGAACGAGACACATGATTCTGTCTCTCCAACACTTCCATCTAATTCTGTTGAGATATCTTTTGTAGAAAGTATTCCTTGTTTACAGGCTTATTGTAGAGCTTTAGCCTATGTCCATTGACTATGAATGAGCTTGCCTCATCGTCTATTGTTTGTAGTTTGACTGAGCCATTGTCATATACTTCTGCAATCTCATATGGACCAAGCCAATGAGTTGTAAATTTAGCTTTTAAATCTTTGAATTTTGAATCGAATAACAAAGCCCAGTCTCCTTCTTTGAATTGTTTATTCTTAATATACTTATCATGCCAATGTGCCCTTTGTTGTTGTATCAAAGTGTTTTGTTCAACTGCTGCCTGTCTCATCTCATCCAATTGATTTAATTGCATGATCCTCTCTTTTTGTTCTTCAGAAAGATCTATTCCTAAATTAGCTGCTAGTTTAAAAGTATGAATTTGAAATTCTATAGGTAACAAAACTTGCTTACCATAGACCAGCTGATAAGGAGTGAACCCAATACTATTTTTATAGGTGATTCTATATGCCCATAATGCTTCTTGAAGCTTGTTTGACCAATATTTTCTATGTGTTTGGACTGTCTTGGTCATGATTGCTTCTAAAGTTTTGTTAGTAGATTCCACCTGTCCATTTGCTTGTGGATGATAGGGTGTAGATTTATGATGCTTGATCTGATATTTGCTTGCTAAGTCTTTCACCATTTTAGAAGTAAAATGTGCTCCTTGGTCTGTTACAATCTTCTGGGGTACTCCAAATCTAACAAATATTTCTTCAAAGAGGAACTTGACCACTGAATGTTTTGTAGCTCTCATTAATGCTTTGGCTTCCACCCACTTTGTAACATAATCGGTACATACTAAGATGCATTGCTTCCCTTTTGATTGTGGATTTATTGGACCAATGAAATCAAGAGCCCATTTTTCAAATGGCTCAATGTGAACTTGTGGTTTGAGAGGCATCTCATCGGTTCGAAGTGGCTTTTCCATCCTTTGGCAGCTATCACAACTTCGGACATATTTCTTGGAATCTTTGAAGATGGATGGCCAATAATACCCTAAATTGAGTATTTTGTATGCTGTCCTCTTATCTGCAAAATGACCACCACAAGGTTCATCATGTAAATCTTTTAGTATTTCTAAAATCTCATCTTTTCTTACACATCTTCTAATTATGAGGTCATATCCTGTATAAAAGAGATCTTCATCAATCCATGTGTATCTAGCACTTTGTTTAATTATCTTTTTCTTTTCTTTGGATGTGAGAGATGGAGGTAACATTCCCGATGATAAATAGTTGGCTATATCAGCATACCATGGAGTTATAACTGAAATTGCAAATAGGTGCTCATCAAGAAAATTATCTGAGACAGGAACAATCTCACCATGGGTTTTTAATCGAGATAGGAAATCAACTACTTGATTTTCCTTTCTAGGTCTATTCAAGACTGTGATGTTGAATTCCTGCATCAATAACAAACATCTTGTTATCCTGCCATTAGTAATAGGTTTGTTCATGAGATATTTAATGGAAGAATGATCTATATGGATAAAGACTTCATAACCAGTGATGTAGTGACAGAATTTATTCACAGCATGTACTACTGCCAACATTTCTTTCTCTGTGACTGTGTAATTCAACTCTGCAGGGGTTAGATTTTTTCTAATGAAGTAAATATCATAAGTCATAAGATTTTCCTTTTGACCCAATGATGCCCCTATTGCAGTATCTGATTCATCTGTAGAGATGTGAAATGGAAAATCCCAATTAGGCCTTCTTAATATTAGGTGTTGTTGATAGCTTGTCTTTGAGCTTCTGAAAGACATTTTGACAATTAGTATTCCAATGAAAATGTATATCTTTTTCAAGTAATTTGAATAATGGCAAAGCTATTTTACTAAAATTTTCAATGAATCTTCGGTAATAACCTGCATATCCAAGAAAACTTCTCACATCTTTTTGGCTGATTGGTTCCGGTAGATTTACAATGATTTGTATTTTTGCAGGATCTACTGTTATTCCTGATGATGAAATATGTTGACCCAATACTACTCCTTCAGTTAACATCATAAAACATTTTTCATTGCTAAGAGACAAATTTGTTTCTATGCATCTTATTAGGAATTTTTCCAAGTTTTTCAAGGATTTGTCAAAAGAATCACCATGCACAGAGAAATCATCCATATATACCTCTACACATTCATGTACTAAATCAACAAAAATGGCCAGGACTGCTCTTTGAAAAGTAGCTGGAGCATTACATAAACCAAAAGGTAATACCTTATAAGCATATGTACCCCATGGGCATGTAAAAGTAGTTTTGTCCTAATCCTCTAATGCCATATTGATTTGGTTATAGCCACTAAATCCATCTAGGAAGGAAAAGTATTTTTTCCCAGTTAGTGAATCTAAGACTTGATCTATGAATGGTAATGGAAAATGATCTCTAAGTGTTGCTTTGTTCAATTCTCTATAGTATACACAAATTCTCCATTTCCCATTTTTATTAGGTACAACAACTAATGGAGAAACCCATTGACTGTCAGAGATAGGGTAGATGAATCCTACCTTTAATAATTTCTGTAATTCTTCTTTGACTACCTCTTTGAATATTGGATTCATTCTTCGTTGTGGTTGTCTGAGTGGTCTTATGTTATCGTCTGTATAGATATCATGAGTGCATGTTTTAGGATAAATCCTCTGCATATCAGTATATTCCCAAGCAAATGCTTTATGATATTTCTTCAATAGTGCAATTAATTGTTCTTCCTGGGATGGTTCAAAATTTGTGCCAATATTCAAGTATTTCCCAGGACTAATTTCAATTATCTTGCTTTGAGTATTTTCCATAGAGATAGCTGGAAAAATGTCATTAAATGATGACTCTAAAGAATGAATTGTGAAATTTTCTTGAAAATTTTGTCCTAAGATCTCATCTGGAGTAATGTATTTTGTGTCTCTTAATTCTTCTGAGATATCTGGTTCAGAAATGAAATAGTATAATAGATCTTCATTGTTTTCCTCCCTAAAATCAAAGGCTTGATTAATACTTAATATAGGTTGAATTACTTCTTCCTGTTGTTGCTTTGTTTCATCAAGCCAAGGTAATTGATCTATTACATAAGGTTTTTGAGCAAGAGGATAAAGTGTGATTTGTTTCCTTTCAGTTCCATGTGAGATAATCATATTCCCTGTTCTACAATCGATGAAAGCATCTGTTGTGGCCAAACAAGGTCTTCCAAGGATCAATGGATGGCCTCCTAGATTATATTTTGGTTGGAGGACCAGGAAATCTACTGGATACTCCCAAGAAACCAAAGAAACTGTGATATCTTCAAGTATACCTTCAGGAACTACATTAGATCTATCAGCTAATTCTAAGACCGTAGTGGTTGGTCGAAGATTTTTCAAATTCAAATGTCTCATTGTCTCTAATGTCATCACATTGATAGCTTCTCCTAAGTCAATTAATGTTTTAGAGATCGAAAAATTGTTGATTTTTATGGTTACCATTGGAGTTCCTAGGTCAATATATTTTTCGATTGAAATGGTATTTGACATTAGGCATGCTAGATTTCCAATTACATGAATTGTTGGTGGATCTTTCCTTATTTTGTTAATTTTATTTGAACATAATTCCTTAATTGCTTTTGTATAGATTGGGATATCCTTAATAGCTTGCAATAAAGGATTTTTCACACAGACATTTCTTAATTCATCTAAGACATCAAACTCAGGAAGAGAGATTGGTAATTTCTCTTTAACCAACCTTTCTGGAAAAGGAGGTGTTTGGATATTTAATGTTTTACTCTTCTGGATTTGATTGTCTATTGGTAGCTTTTCTGTGCTAGGAATCTCCTCTTTTTCAATTTGTTTTTCTATGATAACAGGAGAATCCTTTGGCAGAACTTTCCCAGACCTTAAGTGGATATTTTGAAGAGGGAGGATTGAGTATGATGGTCCTTCTTCAATGTTATACATGGGTTTTTCCACTTTATTATTAGGATTGGAGATTGGTTGGGATGGTAATTGAGTTGGTCTGGGTGG
>ML800051.1:150927-176760 GCA_009831015.1 Picea engelmannii
GTGGAGGTTGGTTAGATGGTAGCTGGAGTTGTTGTGGTTGGGTTAGTTGTGGTGCAGGTTGTGATAACTGAAAATATGAATTTTGTGGTTGATTTTGCTGGAACTGTTGATAAGGAAAAGGTTGGTATGGCTGTTGATATGGCGGTTGGTATGGTTGTTGGTATGGTTGTTGGTATGGCTGATTTCCTTGAGCATACCCTCACCAACCTTGAGGAGGTTGGTTTTGGATCTACTGAGGAGGCCAAGTTTTCCAAGGCATGGGTGTATTCCATGAATTTTGAATTGTATTTTGAAAATTCTAAGGAAATTGTTGAGAGAATTGAGGAGCAAAATTTTGAGACATACCTGTGAAACATGGATGCCAAGGCTTCCTTGGTGCTAAGTAATAAAGAGATTCCATTTCTTGTCCTTCTTCTATGTGAGTAGCTTGTAGTTCTTTTAACCTTGGACAATCATCAGTGGCATGATTATCTGTACATAATCCACAAACTTGAATTTTGTCTAAAGGACATTCTCTCTGTGCATGTTTTTTTCTACATTTAGGACAATAGATGGCTAATACTTTATCTTGTTCCTCTTGCTTATGTTTAGCTTTAATTGTGTCAATTTGTGAACCAAATGTGTTCATAATATCAATTTTAAATCTCTTAAACAGATTCCCTAATTTTGATTTAGTAACACCATTGGAAATTGATTTAGTTGACTTTGTCACAATATCTCTTTGTCCTTGTCCTCTTTTAGCTTTTCCCCTTGAATATTCCTTACATAATTCAACAATTTTTAGGAAAGGAAGGTGAGAAATATCCCCTGCCCCCATTAAATTAAGATCCTCCAAATTTTCATCTGAAATTCCCTTCAAAAAGATAGTACAAATGACATCTAAAGGAAGATTAGATTGCTTAGATTTGTGCATATTATAGAGAAATGTTTCTAGATATTCTTCTAAGATTTCATCTTCACTTTGAGACATTTTAAAGATACCTTCTTTAGAGTCTTTGGACTTACAATAGGGTTGATATTTAGCAAGAAATTTATTTTTCATGTCATCCCAGTATACTATGGTTGCTTCTCCCAACCCCATGAACCATTTTAATGCATATCCTTTCAAAGTTGCAGGAAATAAACGAAGTTTTTGAACATCATTGGTAGATACATATCTTCTACAAATGATGTCAAATAAAACATGAAAGCATCAGGGTCTTCAATAGACAAGCCAAAGAAATTTGGAAGAACAAAGGGAGGAATATTTTTCATTTTTATGTCATCTCCTAAAATATTTGGTGTATCAACTATAGGAAATGCAAATGTAGTATGTTCTTCTTCCTCCTCTTCATCATTTCCTCCTCCTCTTGTCTCTTATCGATGTGATTCTCTATCCTCTCGTTCTTTCCTTCCTCTTTCTTCATTTCTTTTCCTTTCTAATTCCCTTTCCATTCTCTCCCTTTCTTCTCTATCAGCTTCTGACATTGTAAAGAAGTTTTCTATTGTACAGTCAGATATTTCTGTTGGAAAAAGAGGTTGTCCTATTTGTTAAAAAATAGTTTGCTTTTCTTTTTGCTTTCCTACAAAAGATATTTCTGTTTGTATTTGTTTCTTCTTTACTTCATGAGCCAATAGAACTTGTCTTTCTATGAGAGTTAACCTTTGTCCTGAACGTTGTTTTTCTTCTAATTCTTCCAAAGTGATTTTTCCAGCAGTTGGTGTGGTAGATTTGTATTTTTCAGTTGTAGATGTTCCTGCTCCTACAGATGGTGGATTATTTTTGGGGGGGTTTTGTTTTAAAAATCTGCCTTTATCATCCCAAGTTTAGACATAAAGAAACATAACTTAAAATTATTTCTATGCTGTGTTTTTTTTATTTTATGTGTATATATGTTTTTTTTATCTCTAAATGTGCCTCCCTGGCAATAGTGCCAAAATGTTAGGCTCCAATATACCGATGTAAATTAGAGTACAAATGATTGTCAATCCGGTGTTTTTAAGACTTAGAGGCACATCCAAAGTATATGGATTTAGAGATAGCTTTTATCTTTAATGGAGATAAACCAAAACCTATTCTAAGGGCTGAATATGGTAGAGATGTTGAGCTTCTGTTCAGAAGTCCTATTCATAGATCTCATAACAGTAATTAGCAATTGTTTTTCTAAAGAGTATCAACAGTAAGCATTCAAGAGATGTTCAAACTAGTTCTAAGATTTATCAAATGCTAGAAGAACAAAACTCTTATTCAAGAGATGCATTCATTCTCTTCTTTCATTCATTCATTAGCAACTATCATCAAATTAAATCAAAAGTACTGGAAGCGTAAATAACTCGAAAAGCATTCATGACTATCTTAATGCTTGAAGGCAAACTACACATTGAATTCTTATTCAAGAAATCATTCACAATATGAGTAAGGCTTTGAAACATTAAGCATATGACTTAGCTATGGAATTCATCTAACTACAACAAGATATGAATAAAACTCATCTACAACAAGATCTGATCTAAAACATGTATCAAAGATTACTTGAAAAGAACATAAAGAAAGAGTGTACTGGTTTGGAAAAGGGGGCCCTCCAATGCTTCACTGGTACACTTGAGTTGTCTCAGCTAAGAAAGAGCTCCAACAGCATTCACATTATCATATCATAGGCATTAACAGGAAAAAAACGCAGAACTGATCTCAAGAGTGCAAATTCCAAAGTTTCTTCATTCACATTCAAAGTTGTCATACTAGTCTATGCTTATGAGTATTTATACAAGAGTTCCAAAACTAAAAATGCTAATAAATCTCCTAACTATCATGATCAGATCCATAATATATCCTAGTAGGGTCGAATGCCTCCTTCAGATCCATAATATATGGCCAAATCCCATAAAAATCCAAAACTGTCCATGATTTAAGGCTAAAACAGGGTATTTTCTATTGAAGTGGCCATGTTTGACCAGCGTTGACCAGACATCTGGAAGGCTCAAATCTCGAAGATGATAGCTCATTATCCATCCTTATACATCAGGGAACACAAAACAAGTCTTAGATTTCACCCAGGTGTCCTGCAAGTACATGAACCTTGGAGCTATTATGGGATTTAGTCAAATCCTGTAATTTTTGATAAATTTTCAATTTTAATGCCAAAATTTAGAAAACTCAATTCTTAAGCTAAATAATGATAAATATACCTTGCATAAGATGTTTTATGGAAAATATGGAATGAAATGAAGGCAAAAATGGATGGATATGGAGGCAAAAGTGTGGTTTATAGAGCAAAAAGGAAGCATAAAAATGTACTCAACATGGGCATCCCTGAGAGGTGACCCCCGCAAGTGCCACTATGACAGTCGTTCAAGACTCGATTGGCCTCGTCGATAGTCAAACATCAGCAGAGTATAGTGTCAACCCCCCGCCGATATAATATATCACCGATAAGGAGGTAGCGGGGAGCTTGGTGACGAATACGTCGATGATCATGTCAGGAGAGGTGGTTTCCAAATTTTTGTGTTCGGAGGTAGACGCGAAGGTCCTCGTACCAAGGGTCATCTGAGGGGATGTAAAAGAGATGTTCGCCAAGGAATTCGGTATTGACAGGGGTACTGGTAGTATTGAAGGGAAATGTTGTGATGAGTTCGGTGAGGACGAGGGCTCTCTTTCTCTTGGGTGTTGAAAATTCGATGCCGTACTCCTGAAGGATGATGATCCATCAGGCAAATTTACCGTTAATTTGTTGGCGACTAAGAAAGTATTGCATGGGGTTGGAATCGGCTACGAATTTGGTTGTTTGAAGCAGAATGCAATGGCGCATTTTCTAGACTGCGAGGACAACTGCAAGGGCCACTTTCTCTTCGTGATTGTATTTCAAGGGTGTCCCTGAAAGATTTTTACTAATGTAGTAAATTACATGCTCACGATCATCATACCTTATTTGTACGAGAACTCCTGCTACTGAGACAGCTGAGGCTGATATGTAGAGGATATAGTCGGGGTTATAGTTAGGTGGACTAGTTAATGGGGTGTTGGAGAGGGCCACTTTAATATCATACAAAGCAGTTTGGGCATGTTCATCCCAGTTGAATGGGATGTCATGGTGAGGTAAGCGAAGGAAGTTGTGTGCACGAGTAGCGTAATCTGGGACAAAGCGCAGCAAAAAGTTAGGTTTGCCTTGTAGGCTCTACAGTTGGCATAAATTATGAGGGGGTGTAATTTTTGTGATGGCTTGGACTTTAAGGGGGTCCATGGTAATGCCACGTTGGGAAATGATGAACCCAAGGAGGTGCCCGACAGTGACGTAGAACACACACTTGAGAGGGTTCAAGCGAATGTTGTACTGATGACACCTTTGGAAGATGATTCGTAAGTCATCGAGATGATGAGTGTGTTTCTTGGATCGAGCTGTGAGGTTGTCCAAGTATGCGAGGATGATATGAGCCAGATCATGAAAGATGTATGTCATGGCCCATTGGAAAGTGGCATCAGTGTTCTTAAGGCCAAAAGGCATGACATGATACGCAAAGGTGCCCCAGGGGTAGTGAATGCAGTTTTGTACTGATCGGTTGGGTGAATTTGGATTTGGTTGTAGCCAGAGAAACCGTCCATGAAGGAAAAATCCTCGTGACTGGTGCAATCATCGATAATTTGGTCAATAAAGGGTGTTGGAAAGTTGTCTTTAGGACAGGTGTGATTGAGGTCGCAAATGTCTGTACAGACACGGATGGTGCCCTAATTTTTGTTAACAAGTACGGGGTTCGAGACCCATGACATATAGGTGATGGGGTAGATGGACCCATTAGCGCGTAATTTGTTAATCTCGTCCTTGATGGCCGCTACTTTGGATTTGTGTAGCGGACATTGTTTTTGGCAGACAGGTGTGATATCAGGCCAGGTGTCTATACGATGTTAGACAATAGAGGGATCAAGGCCAGGAATATCTGTGTATGACCAGGAAAAAATGTCATGGTATTCCTGGAAGAGATATTTGTAAGCGGTGATTTCTTCAAGAGAGCATGCGGCGCCAATGGTTATTCTCTCTACGACTCCAGATTTGATGGAAATATCGATTTTGATGGTGGGGGAAATATTGGCCATATTGTCTTCTTCAAAAGCGTCGGGGGCAGGGATAGGGTTATTGAACCAATTTATATGCCCCGATGGGAGAAAATATTTGGTTTCGACTACGTATATGGGGTTTTTCTTAGGAGGCACGAAGGCTTCCTGTGAAAGAAAGAGCACTCTATGGTGGAGCGCATCCCATGGGAAATCGGGGGTAGTTAACTCCTCTAGAATGTCTTCGTCACAGTGGAGCTGTCAAGAATATAGGGTATCTAGAGGAGTGGCATCGATGATTATCATCGTGTCGTTGTCTTCTGGTGGTAAAGAAGTAGGGGGGGTGACACAAGGGGATTGTGATGGTTCACTCGACATAAACCAAATATCAAGATATGGTGGGTTAAAAATGGTAGTCGGGCGTAAAATTTCCATGGGAAAATGAATTGGAGAATTAGGGGGATTTTGGGGTAAATCCTCGTATAAATGATCCAAAAACCATGGAGGAGTAGGGAGTGCTTCAGGTTCAGGAGAAATGATATGAAGAACCTCTGGTGATGGAGTAGGGTTAATTATCGATTCTTCCATGGGGGTGTAGGATTTTGAATCAGGGCCATTTGGTGTTGCCTATATTCAATGATCACAGGACATTGGTATGTGAAATGATCTAATGATTCACAAAGAGATAAAGGGCACCTCATACGTTCGTTGACTGAGGTCGTGACATAATGGATGTCAGTGACATTTTTTGGGAAGGATGCAGATGGGGTGGGTTCTTGCTGAAATCTTTGGCGCACTGTTGTTAGCGTCTGCCAGAATTGAGGTAGAGCTAGACAATGGTGTGTATAATGGCCATATTCTGAACAGATGGTGCATGCGAATTTGGTTCACAGTCCTTTTCTACTTGTGTTAGGGGAGATAGCGGTAGTACTTGATGAAGCGATGAGCAGTGGTGGTGCTCGAGGGAGTTGAATTAGATTGTGTAGCTCTAGTAGAGATGGGCATTTTTTGGTGGGGCGTCCATCTTTCTCACATAGCGCGCAAGGAGGTTGGACACGTGGGGGTAGTGGAGCGGTGGACTCTTTCTTCTTTCATCTGCCCCTAGCTGTAACAGTGGTGCTAGTGAGTGGGGGTGATGGTGGTCTGGTGGGGTTAGGTACTGGAATCTGCATCGGGATTCCTTCAGTTTGATGAGGGAGAGATGGTTGAGGGACCATTGCTGGTGGATGTAGATACCATACTGGGATTGCTAGCACCATTTTGGGAAGGGTAAGAGTTGTGGCTACTTGGAAACATTGTACGCATGGTGGAGGGTAAAAGAAGGGGATTTGAGTAAGGGTCTAGGGGATTGTCTCCCAAAGCGGGATGTGACCTTGGGGTAAGGTGAAATCAGGAACAGGTGAAGCTGGAGAGTTTTCAAGAAATTCCTGAGGAAGAAGCTCTATGACTAATGGGATGTTAGATACAAGAGCATCATTGGGAGGAAGGGTATCTCCAATTTTAGTTCGATTGGATGAGATGACACATACTTGTGCAGAAGGATGAATGAGCGGTGGTGCTCCATTATATGTCCCTAGCAAGGATGGGTCTTTGAAAATTTTGGGGCCCATTGCGATGAGTGGGTAAGTATCGGGATTTGTGTGGACAAAAGGGAAGATGTTATTGATGTTGGCAGATGGGTTAGGCTCATAATTTGAAACTTGATCGATGGTGATGATCTTCCCGTTATGGGGGAACATCATGGTTCGAAACACAGAGGAGGCTACGGCCTTCATAGCGTACATGTAGCTACGAATGAACAAGATATTGTAATCGAGTGGGGCATCGATAACCTCAATGTCAATAAGAATGGTTTTACCCCCGAGTTCAACGAGGACATTTTGGAAGAGCCCTTCGGGGGAAGATGGTCATCCATCATAAGCTCTCAAAGTGATGGTGGATGGTATGGGCTCTGGGGAGCCAATTTTCTTCTATACGGATTTTGACATGATGCATGTGGATGCACCTTCATCAATGATGCATTAATGAATTGCGATGTTCCATATTTTAACTGGTATTTGAAAATCAACGAGAGCGGGGAGGTGAGGTTCTCCACTATCGAGATCAAATGTGATGCGGCGGATATCGGCAGGGTCAACTGCCCCCAAGGTGGAAAGTAATGAATTCCATTGAGTGGGACAAGTTTGAAGGAATTCTAAGACTGACATGGCAGCAAGAGATTGTGCCAAGTCATCTACCAAACTATAATTATGAGCCACCCTAGCCTGAGGGTTGTGGACATTCCTACACAATGGAATGCGAGGAATATGAAGGGGTGCTTCAGTATTATTGTGAGGAATTATCAAAGGGGGTCCAGTTGTGACTGGGGGTGCTTCCAAGGTGGTGGGAGAAGACTTAGGGGGTGCTCTGTATTGACGAATGCATGTTTGTAGAAGAAATGCTTCCTCGCTAGTGAGGAGGATAGTGCGATCTACAGGATTGCCCGAATTGGGATATTGTCCCATCTGTGGTAAGGTAGGCTACATGTCCTGTTGGGTGTTCATCACCCCTTGGTGTGGAATGGGATTTTGCAGCGCGGCTGGGGGTGGTTGTTGCACATATTGTTGTGGGGCCTGCGAAGGGGCAGGCAGTCCTAGAGGACGTGGTCCATTCACATAGTCTTTCATCCATTTAAAGTCAACAATTTTGGGGCAGTGGTGAGTATAGTGACCAAACTCACTGCAAAGGGAACAAGGGAAGTTGGTTCAAAGTTTGTTGTTATTTTTTCCTTGGCGTTTTTTGTTATATCCCCCTTGAGGATTTTGGTTCCCTTGATTCTGGTTTCCCCCTAATTGTTGGTTCTGTTGGGGGTGGTTCCCTCCTAGTCCTGGATTGTTATTGTTTCGGTTTTTGCCTTTATTTTTGGCATTATTCGACGGATGGGTAGGATTTTCCGTATTTATTTGTTTGAAGTGGTGGACTTGCTGAATGGGAGTGAGTTGAACAAAGTTAACCCCGGCATGTGGTTTCCCTTGTGGAGAAGCAATGGGATGGGGAGGACCAAGAAATGGGAAGTCAGGGTTATGCTGTGGCAGGGATCCATAAGGTACATAGGAAGGCATGACGCTTTCACTAGTGCTTAGGGTATAAGTGGGAGTAGAGGGGTTCCTAGAATTAGGTTGAACAACGGGGTGTGCAATGGGTGCCGACGGGGGTCCACTTATGGGTGGAGGAAGGGAAACAGGGTATTGTTGTTGATAAGGGGGCGGGGGATAGTAAGGATTTCCTCCATATACCTGTGGATATGGAGGTGTACCATACGTATTTGGTTGTGGGAGGTATGGATTGTGGTGTGACGTTGTACCAATTAATCCATCCACGGAGTGAGACATCCCTGGTTTGTCTTGGTCGAATGGTATGGGTCTCGGGGTGTCCAGTAATAGTGTATATAAGTACCCAGACTATGAATAAATGAGTTCGAACTATTGGGTTTTGCTAATGGCCTCTTATTTAGAATGGGGGAAGGTGGCAGTCACATCTTTGGCAAGGAGGGAAACAAGTGATTTGAGAAACCAATTGAGACATTGTTGCAGGGTGGCTTCATCTTTACAGAGACTACGTCGTCGACGCCATTCATGAATGTGGTCAACAATGTGCATGGAGGATGCTTTTTTAAAATCTAAGATTAGTTCGAGGCCATTTTCATGACGAATTGGTAGTTGAAAGAAGGTAAACAAATGCTTTAGCCAAGGATTCAAAGGTCACATGGGACCCATATTTTTCTTCTAGATACCATTTGGCGGATGGGCCAGTGAGTGTGCGTTGAAATAACCTCAATCGGATGGAATCGTCCATGATGCTGTTGGAAGAGCACCATAAGTGAAAGGTCATGATATAGTTGGCGGGATCATCTCCCACCTTTCCTTCAAACTTGAGGATGTCTGAAGGCAGTTTGGTAGGCATTGTAGGCCATGTGGGGTCGTGCAATATAGGATCATTGGTGAGTTTAGTCAGATCCGCTATGTTGAGGGAAGCCAAGTATGGCATATGAGGTGGTTGCGGAGGATTAGTTCTGGCCATAGTGTGAGTGTTTTGGGTACCTGAACCTTGAGGGGGACTAGGTGGGTTTGTACTTACCCCCTGAGAAGAAGTTGGCCCCCCACTTCTGTGTAAAGGAGAGTGAGTGGATGGTTGACCTTGGGAAGTGGACCCAAGTAAAGTGGAACCAAGCAAAGTTGATCCCAAGATAGTGGCACTCACAGGGGTGTGAGAAGGTGGAGCCGATGAGTTGGCAAGACTAGGAACTCCCCCTAAGAGAGGAGGAAGATTTAGTAAGTGTATGGAACAACGGGGATTCTGTGGGTCCCCTATGATGTCTGAGTAGCTAAGTGGATGTGTGCAAATGGGGATGAGAGAAATAAATGGTCAAGAGCCTTTGCTATAATTTTTTGAACCGTCACAATATATTTCACAATTAGATGTAATTAGAAGGGCATCATACATAAAGAAATTTGATAAAGAAGCACATATGTGGATAGGTGGATTTTGTGCGCGTGGAAGAATAAAGAAAAAACATTCATGTGTCCTAAGAGACGTAATGTCCTTCCTCTCAAATAACATTGGACCTTCCAATAGCACTCAACAATGGGGTCTGAAGCCACTAGAAGAGGAACTAGTGAAGGATGAAGCAATCAGTTATAATTAGGGGTAGAGGGGGCATATCCCGAAAGAGTTGGTGATATTTTCCAATAGCCACACAAAATCTGATCAAGGTGCAATTGCAACCTACAATTTCCACCTGGGTAGGTGTCCTAAAATTTGGTCACTAGGTACCTTGGTCAAAGTATGACATTTAGATTTTCGGCCTCAGAAATGGGTGACGAGCTGGATCTCATCCAAGAGGTGGGTGCCTCAAGGGGGGACGCACAGAACAACTAGACCTCGGCCTTCAACCCTTCACGGGTATCTCCCTTCCTTATGGTGTAGGAACACTTGACTTGGAGGATTTGAAATTTCCCTATTTGTCAACTTCTACTATTTTGACGATGTGAGAACTAGATAACAGGGATTTATTTGGATTCCTATCCCCAAAATCCTACCTATACTAAAAAATTACTTTTGGTACCTCCTGTGGAAGAAAAATTAGTGAGTTTTTAAAAGTATTTTAAGTGTGGGTGTTTGAGAGGTTTGGGGTGTGAACCAACCTCATTGAAATTAAGTGGGAGTGGATAGTCTTATCAAGAAAAGGGTGGGGCGTTTCAGAATCCCGTTGGAGGAAACTTACTTTTACCTCCACGATTTCTAGAAAAAACTATGTGAGAGATTGGTGAACTTTGTGTGTGAACAAGTGAAAGTGTGCAAATTTTTAATAATTTAGGTGTCACCTTGCTGCATGTGGACTTCACTTGGTCCTTACAAGTCTTGATTACCCAATTTACTATATATCATTGGTACAGCCTTGCGTAATTTTAAAGTCCCTAAGAAACTAGCATGTGGACATGTGGGTCCTTACTATTCCTTTAACTCCCTATTGTGATTTAATCTAAGAAAGCTTTGAAACTATCCTAGATTGTGCACATGTGGGCATGTATGGGCCCGTTACAAAAACCTTTAAACTTCCCTAGTGATTCAATCTAAGAAAGTAAATTTCAACACTATCCTATCTTTGTAGCATGTGGACCTGTATGAGCCCTTACAATCTTAAGATGTGTTTGAAAAATAAACTAAGAGGAGTCCCGAGGGGGTTGTTTTCCTCTCATAAAGATTTTTTCTTTTTAAGGGAGATGAAATTTTCCCTCAACCTCTTTATGATTCTCAAGATCACTTTGGAGCACGAGAGAAGAGAATACTCAATGATTGATGTCCAATTTCTGGTCCCAATGCAATTTTTATATGTGATGTAGAATGATTCCAACTTAAACTTTGATCAAAGCAACCCATCCATGTGGAAAAATGAAAGAAAAAGAGGAAATAATGATTTTAACCCCCTAAGTGCCTATGTTTTGACTAATCCCTTCATATGGAGAGGGCATCTAAGTGTGGTGCATATTACAATCTACATGGAATCAATTTTGTGAAGGCTATGGGCCCTCAACAAATCACAAAAAACCTTACAATATTTGATTTTCTGGACAGATGCGTGGGTCACAGAGTAGATAGAGGCACTATGAGTGCCAATGCACAAAATGAAAACAACTTATGGGCACAGGTGCACAGAAGGCGCTGAGAAATACATTGGTTTTGGTCCACGTGCATTGAAGACGCACATGTGGGTTAAAACATGCTCGCATTGCTTGTTACATGGCCGTGAAAAAAAATTTGGACGAAATTCTCTCATCTTAGCTTTATATTTGGCTTTTTGCAGGTCATCTTGGGCTGGTTATAGTTCCTGCAAGTTGAAGAAACAAAAGGAAGAGATAAAATAACCCAAATGGGGTAGGAAATTGATACCTTTCCCTAGTGGAGTCGTCAATCTATTGCACCTCTTTTGTCACCTAAATGAGAAAAATAGAGGTTCTTACAAGCCCAGTTGGGTTATCTAGGAAAGACAATAGTGAATGCAAGAGTTAGAAACATCAAGCATATGATATAAAAAAAATACTAAGTTAAGAACAATAAAATAAATTAAACTAGAGTGCATAAGGACATTAGAACAAGAAATAAACAAGACTCATGCCACCAATGGAAAGGATTGTATTAGTGGAAAGAAAAAACCAAAGAGAAAGGGATACTTTGGGTCCCCTCTTCCTCCAAGGGAGGGCTCTTCAACCCCCAAATATTGAGCTCTTCTTACAACTAGAAAACTTGAAGGAAATGGTGAAGAAATTCCAAGCTCATTCACTTAAGAGGTGATGTGAATAGCTCAAATGAAATGATGCTTGTATACTCTTGACAAGGAAAGAGGATCCTCCAAGAGAATATAGGTAGCATAACAATACAAATGAATTCCTTGAAAATGTAGTGCACCCATGGCCTGTTTTTATAGCATAGCTTTGAGGCATTATTCAACTAGCCTTTAGTGTGAACAAGGGGCTCTTTAGGGCACCCTTAGGTCTTTGACCAGCCACCCAGTTAGATTCAACCGAGATTTGGGTGTCAATTCGACTTGGAAGCTGAACCAGAAGTGGGTGGAAGGCCGACCAACATCATAAATGCGTCGTTATGAGGGGTGCACGGTTTTGTTCATCCACAGTTGCGCCTCTTGCGCATGTGCTCTTTTCTTGTGCTTCTGGATGGCGCATGTGTGCGCGCTTCCTGTGTAGTCTTAGCACATGATAATTTTATTACTGGTTGTATAGTTTTGTACCTTCTAGAAATGCATTTTTCATCCATGGGTGAACTAATAGATGTTTTGAAGATGCTGGATTCATGTAACCATTTGCGGATGAAATTTCAGTGATAACACCATGTACCAAGTTTCATGCCTTCCATTTCAAGGCGAAGACCTAATGAAAGTGTTGAAGGATAGGGAAGCATCCCATAAAAAAATTTCCACTAAGTATGCTATGTGCAAAGGGTCCCACGGGGTAGTGATTGTTTATATCAATGACCAAATAGTTTCCTTTTCTACACAATTTATTGCTTGCAAGCTATTCTTCAAGTGCCAAAAGGAAAAACATCTAATTAGAGTCATCGTGACTACAGAAAGATGTGTTGTGGGAGACCAAATGGCCTGGGAATGCTATTTATTAAGTGAATTTGTTGATGATTATTTGGAGGCCCAAAACTTGGGTAAGAAATTTCATTATTTGGATAATACTACTAATTACAATGATCTTTTGGAGGCTCCCTTTGGGCCATGAAGATGACATAGTCGATGCACCACCCTTCGTCGCATCCAGATTCCTCACGCTACAACACACTGATGAGTAAGAAGTATAAACAATGAATCACAAGTCCTTTCAGAAGTGGTACACAAAACTCATCCAAGAATCTGATTCAACACTACGCATCCCGAGCAAGATCATGGAAAGGTATGAGACCTACCTCCAGTTTGAATGTAATTTTCATGATGTATTTATTTACCCACTTGTAGAACAATAAGAAATGACCTTAGTGATTCCATTTTTTTATCGTGGATGAGGACATCCAATAGGGAATCAAATAATGGCCCGATCATATTAAACCTACCCTTGAGAATGAGCTAGAGTAGCTCAAGACATGAACTAAGAGGAACCAGGAGAGGAAGAGAGAATAAGTAGCACAAAATAAAGACAAGGAATTATTGGTCATGCAACAATGAGTAAAATCACAATAAAAAGAAAATTTATCTATTAATAAGGGGGTGTGCACCGAGACAGAGCTAGAGTTTGACCAAGACAAGGCTCCCAACTAGAAAAATCCCCCAACTCCCCTAGCGCTAGCCCCGATCAACCTTGGTTCTATATCGAACCCTGATAACGATGTGCATACACCAACTCTCCCACTAGAGGTCCACCCTACACCGATCACGAAGGAGGTCCTTGCATCATCCTCACAACACACAGTGATGCTCGGTCAAGTTAGCAATAAGAGAGGATGAATGGGAAACAATTAAAGGGCCATATACCAACACCTTGGCATGGGATGTTGGACAGACTATCACAACCATCTCGAGCCTAGTCAAGGAGCTCAAGGGATAAATGATAATATCCAAATTAATACAAAAAGAGGAAACAAATGAACTCGAAAACCTATGTTGACAATTGTTCATTGCTTCACCACTCGATATCCCCTCAGTGATGTAGGAGAATCATCATTATCATTTAATGAGGCTTGGTGGAAGATGAATCAACATCCAACGCAACACACTTTAACTCATTTGGATCCCAAGAAGGGTGCGTCGATTTAATTTTGAGACCTTTATAATTAAGGATCCCATGAGATCTTAAGACTAGAGCCATTGTATATGCTCCAGAATGTTGTAATTGTCTTTAATGACTATAGATTGTACAGATTTTGAGCACTAACTGATATCTAAATTGTAGATGTTCATTTACTATAATAAGCTTAGTGGTAGGATGCTTTTAATTATGATGTGAAAGAACTAGAATAGTCTGGAGGGAAGGATAGAGAATCCCCTTCATGTATAAATCAATGTAATCTATGCTTAGAGGAGGATGCTAAAGGTAGTTGAAACTCTTGTAAATTGTTTTTGAAAAAAAATAGAAGAAGAGAATTACTCACACATTTATGAGACTGTGAACTTTTTCATTTTTTTTGAAATGAATAGATGTTGTGTTGTTATCTTTGTGTATGAATGTGTATCTCATTTTTTTATTGAATGAGTTCTTAATACTATTATAAGTTTCAATTGTTTCTCTTATGAGAATATTAATGAAAGGAGTGCATAGTGCCAATGCAAGGTGTGCGAAGGCCGAACCGTTTACGGGTTCAGAAGCTCAAGTGAGATAACACAAGTTTGCATAGAGAAAATGCAAGGAGTGCACCAACACTCAGAGTAGTGTAAAATATCAAGGGGAGAAAAGTGCAAGGAGTGCACAAATCCAACATTTCATTAAGTGTTAAGGAAGCTTAGGAGAGTTAGTGAAAGGAATGCATTGACACATATAGTTATAGGGGTCTCAGCACAAGAGAGAAGTGAAAAGTGTGCAGAAGAATTCAAGTCATTCAATTGACAAAGATCAAGAGGGATAGCGAGTACGAGATTCCAGGGAGGAACTCAAGAAGAGGAGAAATACCTTTGTTTTAGGGTCGAGTGGACGATATCTATTTGGAAAGAGTAGACATCCCTCACATTCGTTCAATCGGTTGAAGGAGCGTGGTTGTTAAGTCCTAAGTCATTCAGAAGTTTTTACTCCAAAAGTTTTGAGTTGTTTATTACAAGTGAGGCACGAAGTCCCAAGTTCCAAATCCTAGAGTAAATCTCCCCCGTAGGTCAGTGGGTGAGTGCGAACAGTTGGATCCCTAGATGGTTCGATGATTTAACACTCTAAGTGAAATTGGTCATTGTCACATGGAGTGGAGAATCTCCCGAAGCTTGGAGTCCTGGAGTCTTTCTTAGCTGTATATTGTGAAAGGAAGGTGGACCCTGTCCATTGTCCGATTGAACCTTACCGTCAATGTTTGGGGAAGTGGAAGGATAGGGTAATACCTACAACTATCGGTCAAGCCTCTTTATGACTGAATTCATCTAGTAATCACTCTGGTGATTTGAGTTCTTTGTTGGGTTGGGTAATTTTCTCGTGAAGCGTTGGAGTTCAGAGTGAACATGGACCATTAATCTGAGAGAAAAAACCAATATCCAGATCTGTGAGTTATGAGGCTTCACCAGTTCGGAGGTTTTGGCTGTGAAGTGTTATGTTGGTAAATCCTTCGGAGTGCCAAAGTATCAGAGCGCCAGAGTAAACACTTCCAAATTAAGCCCGAGTTTTTGAGACCGAGGTTCCACGCATGACCCCGCTAGAGAAAGAGGACCTTCATGAATATAAAACTTTCATGTAGTGTTGATGGGTCTGAAATCCCTTTATTCAACAGTAGGAACCAAACCCGCCACTGAGGCCCAATTAGACTCTGTAGTGTTTAATAGTGGAATGGTTCTTCATATCTTCTGATCTGGCCAAATTATCGATGGGCTTTACGTTTTCTTGTGAAGGATCTTCCTTCAGTTTGGACTATTCTCTTTTGTATTTTCTCTTGGGTGGGATGGATATGAGATGTAAGCTGGTATAAACCAACTTGGTAACAAACATGATTAATTTTTAAACTATTGGGGAAGAGTCTAAGCTTGGGATAGCCCATTGCTCAAGTATGCAGACGACAATTTTATACCACAGGCCTAGTACTAATACATTAACGATGTGAACATCCAATTACTGTCTGAGATACTAATTACCAGAAAGAAAATACATATGTAATAAGATAATGGAAAGAAAAATAATTCATCTACTAGAATCATTCATCACATAAGAACACAACGATTCATCTTCATCATTAAAGCAAAGAACAACAAAACATTGCACCAGATAACTTGACAATAGAATTAATTGCTCTTACTCATTACATCATCATTCATGAAATAGTTTAGGAAATATTTCTTCTCCACGTCCAATCACACATGTAGTTGATGAAAATAACTTATCTCTGGTCCATAAGGACTTCTCTAGTAATGGTAGCTTGGAAATAATTCTTAACAAAACCAAAACATAATAGTTTCTTGCAGCAACCATCAAACCTTAACTAATTGGTCGATGTTCTTATTTATAACATAAAATTCAAATGAAAATAATGGCTAAGTGTAGTTTGAACAAAACAAAATTCACCACATGGCATCCTCTTTTAACAGTTTCTTTAACAATAAACTTGAGATATCACTTGAAAGGGTGATTTTTCTCATACTCCGACCAACTTATAAACTTCGCTTCACAAGTTTGGGCCCATGGAAGTCTGTGTTGCTCCATCGGAGCCGTGTAAATTCATTTGATCTCCACCACATGAGCTCGATACTTCACTAGACTGGTGTTTAACTGTTGTAGCATAGTCTGAGCTCTAATTGGACGTTCCATAAATATTTTCATGTGTCCTGGCGTTGTGTCAGCCACCTTCGCCAGCTCTTTGGACCACAATAAATATTTCTTGGCATGTGATTTGATGATGCCGCACAAGTCGACGAAGTTGTCTAGGGGGGCGAACTCGGGGAGTCTGATATCCTTCATCACTTTGTTGATTTTTTCCCAATGTTTCTCGCATTTGGCCCGCTTATCTTGAATTTATCGGTGTGGTTCCTAAGACATCTTAGCCCAATACCCGACTGATCACTTCATGCAATCAAGACTGCTCTTTCCAAGCATTCAAATGTCGTGTTCTTATTTACTTCGGCTCTATTGAACTGCACCAATGTATTCAAGTCTCTCCATGGATTTTTGTGCCATTTCACGCCACCACTCCATATCCTTGCACGTTGCGAGTGCCATGAGAGTGTCTTCCTGGAGAGCAACTATCTTTTAAGTAAAAGTGTGTCGCTCATGTGTGAACATGTTGTAGGCCGCTTCAAACTTGCTTCTTAGGTAAACCGCGGTCTGAGTGGTGCCCTGGTAGTATTCAGCTAGGTGGCCCAAATGTTATAGTTCCTTCAGGGCAGCGACCAACTCTTTTTCATCCCATTTGGCTCTATCCAGGGTGTCATCTGAAATCACCATCCCCGTGCCGATGAGCTAAGATGTTCTGGCATTTCTGTTTTTATAAAATTCTACTATGTAGTGACAAGGATGGAGTGATCCAAGGTGATCCTCATTTTATTTGTGGTTCTTTGGATGATGGCCTTCTTCTTTCGATCATAGGATATCGCATAGATATAATCTACCTCGTCCACAGGTTCAGGAATCTGTTGATCACCCCATGTAAATGTGTTTCCCAGACTCTCGATGGCGTATATTTTTTCAAGATCCGGTTCTTGAAATTCCTTGTTGTGCTCCGAAGGCCCAGTCTCTTCCTATTGCTTATCGGGGATATGAGTATCGAGCGAAATAGAGACATTGGAAAAAGACTTGATACTTACTTGTCCATCAGTCATTGGAAAAATGATTTCCTTTTGTGGGGATCCTTCCATTGACTTATCTGGTTTCGACTTGTCTTTTGGATTGTCTACTCTGGTCTCTGACGCATCAGGCCTCTTTGTGTCGGGAACATTTTTGGTTTCTATTTCCTTTTGTGGGACCTTCTAAGTTTGAACCTTGGGATCAGGAGAAGTGGTCTTTTCAAGTCCCTTTTCTTCTTGGATCTGCATAGGGGTCCCGAGAGATGCCTCCGGGCTTTCATCATCACTATATATATTTATAAACTCGTTCAAAGGATTAGGTGCTCCTGTTTCCACTGATAATCGACCCGTTTCTGGTTGAATCGTCATGCCTGTCGGAGGTCCGACCAGTGGACTTGTGGAATGAGGGTCACCTGACCCATTAATGTTACCAAGGTTTATGTAATCAGGGTTGCTCGCCCTCGCTGGGATTTCGGTCAGAAGCTTTGGCACTATGATGAGGTCTGAGTTATACTACATTCACTTCATTAACAACTGGGCCTATTGGTACATGAGTCCCCAGATCCCCTATACAGTTTGAACTTCAGATACATTCCTAACTTGTACTAGGGATACTTGGGAATTCCTTTCCATTTCAGTGGTTCCCTAGGGAGATCCCATTGTTCCGACTGATATCATTTCTTCTCTTATATTGATGGTCTCCTAAACTATTTGTTCGAGGAATTTTTATTTCTCATCCCAACTCATAGCCTTGAATATAGTTTCCTTGGGGTCAGCCATCATCGCCATAACCTATTCCCAGTCTTGAGCATTTTTGGTGAAGATTTCATCTTCAAACCTATCATGGGCGTATGGCCAGCACGACGATACCTGTGATGTGTGCTTCATGAATAAACCTTTCGTGTCATTCTTGTGAAAGAGGCCAGTCTGGAAACATAACTCTAGTTGGTTCAACCCTTCTTGTTTGGCTTGAGCAGTGTCCTTCACCATGTATACACCAACATGAAAACTGTAGGGTATGAAGGCCCGCTTCTTATATTTTAACAAAGTGGCATTGTAACCTTGCAGGTTGGTATGATAACAGATTTCCCCTACTATTATTCAATCAACGACATAAACAAGTAGCAAATGAGGTTCTTTGGTGGCACAAAAAGACCTAATGTAGGTATCTTTCTCATCCAGATACTAGTGGCCAACCTTCGATATGATATTTTTGGCTGCGTCAGACAGCCTTGGGCATTCTTTCTTGAACAACAATAAATAAATGTGTGCGATAAACTGGTCATAGATGAGAGAGTAGGATATTTTGTACCTGTTCTCCCACAAGATACCGAAATAAACATGGACCAAGAGATATGAAGTGTGCCAACTTAAGTCCATTCCAGTGAAATAATTTCTAGCGCAGACGATGTCCAATAGATCAGATGTCATGTAAAAGGAAGAGGTTTCTCCCTCTTTCGATGTCTAAGCTTGTCGTATGCAAGTGCTCAACTGTTTGGAGATGATTTCGCCCCAGTTAAAACCTATTCCATAAATGGCCACAGTATATGCTAGAGGCATCCAAGCTTCTGAAAACCTGTAGTAGTATTTTTCCCCATGCAATATGCAGAGGAGGGCCATTAGATAGATGTAAGGCTCTCTAAGGTTGGTCCTCGGGTACCAACTGAAGGTTCGATTGGTGAAATTTTTATCCTCTCTCCACCAGGAATCCATCACCTTATTGGTGTCGTGTTTCTCATAGAAACTCAAAACAAAATCAATAGTCAACCACTCTTTCATATCTCTGAGGTTATAATAATTATGCACTTCTACTGGAAGGAAAACCTCGACGCATCCACCATTGTCGTCATTAATCAAACACCTTTATGTGTCAGTGTGATCAATAATCCATTTCAGCAGTGCTATGCAGGGGAATACTAGAGTCCTGCTCACCACCATGTGTAGATAATATTTTCGGACATTCAGGAGTACTTCATCGTCGAGTCTCCTCGTATCAGGATCCCTGTGTAGGGTGTATTTGGGGAATTCTTTCCGCTTTATTTTCTCGAAAATATCTTCCCAGTGCAGGAATACCGTCTTGGTCCCAATGTTTTCCTCTGTGTCTCCAAAGGCCGAGGGCTGAACGAAATCCTTCTTGGTGGTTGTTTTGATGACGTGAACCGACTTTGGAGCAATTGGCCAATTGTCTAGCAGCTGCTGGGGAGGCACCCTCTCCCACCTATGATTCTTGTAGCTTTGGTTCTCTTGGGGATTTCTGGTGGTGGGTTTCTTTGGAGGCATCATTCATGCAACCAAAAATGATCTTCAAGAATGCGTACAGAGTGACATTGGATAAAATGTATGAAATGAAGCATAAAATATCTGTAGACCGGTACATACCTGTAATGCTTGCTAAACTGTTGCTTTTTATACTCATTGGACCTTGGAAGCTATCCTCAGACTGCTCGTCTCACTCCTCTGGATGATCTGGATTCCTTTGCACATAGAATAACCTTTTTTTCAACGACTTAAAAGAATATAACGAGAGAGATCATACCAGTCATATCAACTAGTTAATACGAGTAATGGGTGAAATTCAAAACAATCTACCGTCAAATCTCTACAAATAAATTCTACGTGGGTTGACAATGGAGGCGCGGGGGGGGGGGGGGATGCCTTGTATCGACAAGTTCAAATGGTCCTTTTGATTCACACACGAATTAGAAACTGATGCGAGATTCTGGAATTAATTAACCTTTAAATGCATCATATCTAGCGTATCTCAAAGATAAAATGTCCCATTGTGTCGTCTTCTTAGTCGGTAGATCGGGAATCGGTGATAAACTCATGCATGTTTTGGTTAGTATCCTACTAAGAAAACTTCCAATGCCAATTGATTTCATCGTACGGTATCGACGTGGCACCACTGACTCGAGATACAGGGTACTAACGAACAAGAAATTAGCTTATGGGTAACAGTCGGACTCGGTACTTTGTTTAAGTCAAACGCAATAAACTGAGCTTAACATTTCGAATGTCGATGTCGGGTGAAAATTGGGGAACGACCTTCAGAAATAAAACTAACACGTATTTTCTTCATGGGTTATTGTCCTTTGAATCTCCCGATACCGAAAATGTTTCAGAAGTCAGTGATCGGCTATCATTATTTGATTGTCGTTCAATGCTTATTCTCTTAGTATTTCACTGATGGGAAAGGGATTGGTCATCGAAGATTTTCTTGGTGATGCTTGTTGCGAAATAAATCTCGCATATGTCAATGTCAACGAAGATCGGGACTCGACAATTTTGGTTCTCTCTAGCATTTTCTTTCACGCTTAATCCTTTCCAATGCCAAATTCCTTAAGCGCGTCCAAGAAAGCTTTGACTATCAATTCTCTAATTTAGATATTAGTTATTTTAAGTTAACGGTTTTCATATGTCCAAGCAAGATTTTAAAGACTTAATGAGAATAAAAAATGATAAGCAAAGGACACATTTTTCATATTTAGACAATGCCAAAAGATCAAGTGGTACCCAAAAAGTTGAAATTTGACGTAGAATGTTTAGGGTGTGTTGAGTGCTCAACATGTAGGTTGAAGAAAAATGAATGTGGTAAGATTTTAGGGTTTCTACAAGGACCCACGAGCCACTTCAACTCTTGTGAAGTTCGATCCTAGACTTTGAGGTCGTGTAAGCCCATAGGGGGTTTTCATCTAGTGGTATCAGAGCAGGAAAGAGCTCTCTATCTGTAAAGAAATATAATAGGATATTCCACCGAGGAGACACAGGAAGAGACCTGTAGTCAATGAAGCGATGGAGGAGGAAATGAGACAACTTCGAGCAAGGTTGGACACCATGGAAAAAATAAAAATGAGGTCACCAGAGGCTGGTGATGTTAGTGATGTTGAGAGTGAAATCCCATAAGAAGAGGAAGTTGCAGGAGAAGAAGAAGTAGAGGAATGGCTATTGAGAGTTTTTGTCAATATGGGAACCAAAGAAAAGATGAAATTCCATATGTATGAAGGAAATTTGAATGTATAAGAGTTTCTTGACTAGATAAGTGCTTTATACAAGTAATTTTATTATGAGGAGATTGATGATGAGAAGAAAGTGAAGCATGTTGTGACCAATTTGAAGGGACATGCAACTTTATGGTGGGACGCATTGCAGGCTGATAGAAGGAGAAAAGCTAAGTACAATATTAAGAGTTAGGACATAATGGTAGCTAAGATTAAGGTTAAATCCATACCCAAGGATTATCAATTGAATCTGTTCAAAATATTGGAGAATTTGAGACAGAAAGGTATGTCAGTGAAGGAATATACTGAAGTATTTTATAAATTAAACATAAGAGCAGGATATAGGGAAAAAGATGAAGAGAAAGTTGTTAGATATATCAATGGGTTGAGATATGAAATTCAAAATGAAATTAGTATGATAACGATTAGTACCATAGAAGATGCTTATCAGGTATCCCTGAAGGCAGAAGAAAAACTGGCGAAGAAGAAGAACTAGAAGAGTAGGGGAAAGAATTCGATCATAGGCAAAGGAACCACCATAGAAACATTTCGGAAATCTAGGGGAGAAGCTATTGAATCTAACAGTGAGACAAATAGAGAAGGAAGTTCTAGAGGAGGAGATTCTAGAGGAAGGAGACCTTTTTTAAGAAGTAGAGGAAGAGGAAGAGGAGGAAAAGTTAAGTGTTATGCTTGTTGAAATACATGACACATGTCTTGGGACTGCCCTGAAAACAAAACTACAGGTTTTATAGAAGCTCACATTCCTGACACTCAATAGAATATTGTAGAGGAAACAACAAAAGAAGAAGATGAAGACGAGGGAAGATCACTCATGATGAGGAAATTCCTTGTGAAGATGGAAAAGGAGATGCAAGTGCCAGTACAAAGAAACAATTTATTCAAAATTTCTTGTAATATGAGAGATAGAGTGTAAAGTCCCTTGGCTGATGACCCTGGTTGGGTAACTCTACCCAAGAAACCTTTTCTTTTCCTTTACTTCTCTGATACCATTTCTATGACATTTCCGACCTTAAACAACAGTCCATTATATGCCACCAAGTAACTTTGTGAAAATAATCACATATAAAACTTAATCGGAAGATAGAGATAACATATGGTATTCACATGTATAAATATATATCTATATAATGAAATTAACATACGTCAATAATCTACTCATACACTTGTTCATGCGGAAGAAACATTAACACCTACTTGCAACATATATATACATGTATTACTCATTAATTATAATGAAAATACAAATACACAACATACAACAAACAAAGAATTGGTACTTATCTTTTAATAGGTAACTGCCAACTGCGTGCAAACCTTCCATGAGCCTCCCAGCCTTAGACCAAGCTGCTCATCATGCTCAGCAGTTGGTCACCCTTGAGCTGGGACTAAACTCCACTGGGCAAGGGAATTCTAGGCTTGGCAAGGACAACAAGGAAGTTGCACAGAACAACAGGAAGGATATTTTATCCTAGGAGCCACTTACTCCCACAGCCCATAGACCCTCATTCCCCACACACCTGCTCCACCCCAAGAGGCTACACCTTCACTAATAAAATTCCATCAACTACTACACCTCCCCTACCTTGGGCTTCAACAATAGGTTGGACCAGAAGTCTTAAAGTACTATAGCTACTACGAGACTCCCTCCAGGAGAACTTAATTCCCAACAAAATCTCTCACCTGTGAGAGTTTCTCATAGTCCTGACAACCTGCTTCTTCAATTAAGATCTTGTGTCACACATACACATGTGATGTCAACAACAAAATTAGGGTAACACACAGGTGAAGTCAACCACAGAAAACGGGTATGGACACAAAATGTGATAACAAAAAAAGCTTAGCCAAAACTCTATTGGCAACAACCTCCAACCGCTACGACACAACAGGACTCAGGAAAAATACAAGTTCATCGGGCTTCATAGGAAATACGCAGGACAACTCCGGTGTGTACAGGTTACACTGGTACATGCATCAGTGGGGAGTATGTCTCTCTTATACGGTGTCTGACCTCACGCTAATGTCTATTCCATGGTGAAGTATCATGACATTTGTGAGAATCGTGATACTGGTGAGTGAACGAATCCCCAACAATTTGACTTTCCCACTTAAAACTGCATGTGCCTAGGTTGACACATGTCTCCTTGAAGTTGCATGAGCTCCACTTAACACTCATCCCCCTTTCCCCTAGGAACTTAGGACAACATGGTTATATCAAACCTTAGCTTCTAGGAAATAATAATATAATATTATTCCTTTAGAGGTAAGCCTTCTAGATTAGCCCCTATTACTAGACACTTATCCCCTTCCCCACCTAGTGGAGCTTAGTCCCCCATAACGCTTTCTTTGTGGAGGGTCTACACGTAACAATGCAATTTTATTAATGATATGTGTGTATTTACATATACAAAATCAGGCTCATTGGCCTTAGCATCTGGCTCACCTGCCTAATAAACACATAAGTCTCTCAGCTTATAACCACTCAACTCGTTATGAAGAGAATCTCTCTATGGCTAGGGTAAACCACAACAGATGGAAATGACTGCAGAAATCAAATCTCTTCTCAAGTATGCTATGAAAAAAAATATTCTATCAAGACAAGATAAAATTCCTACCTCGTCTAGATGTTCAATGAAGTCCACCGTTGATCACTTCACCCAAAGCAATATACATACAACTAGTCCTCAACAACCAATAAAAGTAAGCACATTGTGATAATAAATGATGTTAGAACATATAATATCATAATCCATTAATAAACATGAAAAATACGCCCATGGAATAATAATTCAAATATTTGCAAGATATCGGTTTGGAACCGAGAAAATAAGTTACGTCCAGCTGGGCCTCTGTTAAGAACTATGTTAAGAACCAAATATCAATATAGCATAAAAAAACCTTAGAATAAGTACTCAACGCCTTGAAAAATAAATAATTTTAGGTAATAAGAATCTTCTAGGGGGAAACCTCCTTATACCCCACATAAATGTCCAAATACAAGATAATACCAAATGCAAATGTCTCCTTGGTATATATAGGAGACTAGGAGGTACAATTACAACTAATGGACTAAAGCTGACATAAATAAAATAACAATACTAATGTAATATGCCCCAATTAAAGGGTAATGAGACACTATTTAGGGCTTAACATGCCCCTCCCCTTGAGACAAGTGTTGTCCACAATGCTTGAGTAACTTTGGATTCTTCTGTATAAAATACTCATCTTCCCAAGTGGAATCTTCAGCCAGTAGTTTCCTCCATTTAACAAGATACTCTAAAATGGATCTATTCGTTAGCTAGTGAATTCTTGTGTCAGTGATGGCTTCAGGATCCAATATTATTTTTCCTTCCTCGTCAAGTTCTGGAAATATAGTTTGAACTGGTATCTTGTCACCTATAACCTTCTTTAAGCATGAAACATGGAAAAATAGGTGTACTCGTGAAGATGCAGGCAACTCCAATTTGTATGCCATAGTACCAATCTTTTGCAACACCTTATAAGGGCCATAGTACTTTGGTGATAATTTATTATCCTTCTTGTCTTGCTTGAGGGACATATGTTTGTATGGTTGTAGTCTTAAAAACACCCAATCCCCTACTTCAAAACTTCTTTCACTACGATGTTGATCCGCTTGTTGTTTCATGCGATTTTGTGCCATGGTCAGGTTGTCCTTTAAGATTTGGAGAACTTGTTGCTGATGCTCGATGTGATATTCCACTGCTTGAACCTTAGATTTTTCTTTTAGAGAAGAAGTGATGGAGGGAGGGTGGTATCCATAGAGTTCCATAAATGGTGTCATTTTTTTTATAGTATGAAAGGAAGTGTTATACCACCATTCTACCAAGGGTATCCATTTGAACCATTGTGTTTGTTTATCAGAGACAAAGCAACGAAGGTAACCTTCCTGACATTTGTTCACTATCTCAGTTTTTCCATCAGATTGAGGATGATAGGATGAGATATGAGCCAATTGAGTACCCAAACAAGAAAATAATTATGTTCAAAAATGTCCAGTGAAGATGGGATCTTTGTCACTTACAATAATCTTTGGGCTGCCATGTAGCTTTTGAACTATCTCCATGAATGCGGTGGCAACTGTACTTGCTTTGAAGGGATGAGAGAGTGCACAAGAGTGTGCATACTTTGTGATTCTATCAACAATCACCATGATGACACTCTTTCCTTCAGACTTTGGTAACCCTGTTATGAAATCCATCGAAACCTCCTCCCAGCGCTGACTTGGGATGGCTAATGCTTGTAAAAGACCTGGGGTCTTAATTGTTTCCACCTTATTTTTTTAGCAAAACAAAAATTCTGCGACAAACCTTTGAATATCA
>ML800051.1:178855-197888 GCA_009831015.1 Picea engelmannii
TTCTTCCATGAAAATTGTCCAAGTGACGAGTGATTTGCGAGAACAAAGCCATCGATACCACACAAATTGATTGGGTTCTAAATATAAAGAAGCAATCCGTACCTTTTGTGTATGTGGCACATTATGTAGATCAAAGAATTGCTCCATCTGAAGTATCCATGTGATTGGGTCCTTACCATCAAACTTCCTCATATCAATCTTAGGAAAGTGGTTGGTCTTAAACCCAAAGTTAGAGTTTCTCCATTCTTGATTCATCTTCCTTGTGTCCTCATCATGAATTTCATGGGATACATTTTCACTTTCATGTGTCCTCTCTATTAGGAAATTTTTCAATCCTTCCATGATCTCCCCTTTTAAACCATCCATCTTAGTATTTATTTCCTCCCACTTAGCTTCCATTGAATCCATCATCTCTTGTAGTTCATCTTTTGTTACTGTGTTATTTTGTAAATCATTTATGTCCCTACGCATTTCTTCACCTTCAGCAAGAGTCCAAGTAGAATTGTTTGGAGGCTTATTTGGTGTAGAAGTTCCCTTTTTTGGTGGCATGTTGGCCAAGTATCACTTTAAACCTTGATTTTGAGGTGGTTCTGCTAGACAATCTTCCTTTTATTGTATCTCTAAAATTTTGGCCCTTCTGAGTATGAAATTTTCTTTTTTATAGTTCTCTGATATTTCTTCTCTTCAATTCCACAGGTCTGATCAAAATTGGATGTGCCAAGTGGAATTTATGGTAACTTCCCTACAACTTGTTGATTTTTGGCCTTTCCAGGAGATCTCACTTGTATAGCATGCACCGAAAAAACTAATTGATATAAAATTCTGAAAAATCATACCAGAACTACTACAAACTGTCCACTATCCAATGCAACCAGTATCACTTAATTTGGATACTCTAGGAAGAAGTTATGATTGTTTTACCCAGAACACATGCTTGAGACTAGTCAATTGGACTAGTCAGATACCCCATCTTCCACAAGGTGTATATACAAATGTAAGATGAAACAGAAGCTGAAGTTTTTACCACAGATACCTTACTATTTTTTTAGAATATCATCAAGATTTCATGGTCTGAAACGTTACATAAAAAATGTTATAGCGAAAAGTCTGCAATGACTAAATCTAGGATGATTCCAAAACCCTATCGCAGATAGGTTGTATCTTCGAAAATCTAAGGCCTCAGGCGATGAAATTTTAACACAACGTACCTTGATCTGTCTACTAAATATCCTCCAATCCCTTCCTTTCGAAACATTGTAGAACAAAAGTTATAATGAAAATTCCAAGGTGTATCACATGTAGCAGCGAAACCCCAAGACCTTGAGATATGATACCATATGTTAAGAACTAAATATCAATATAACATATAAAAACCTTAGAATAAGTACTCAACACCTTGAAAAAGAGCGAACTTCAGGTAATAAGCCTCTTTGAGGGGGAAAACTCGTTAAACCCTACATAAATGTCCAAACACAAGATGATTCCAAATGAAAATGTCTCCTTGGTATATATAGGAGACTAGGAGGTACAATTACAACTAATGGACTAAAGATGACATAAAAAAAATAAAATTATTAATGTAATATGCCCCAATTAAGGGGTAATGAGCCACTATTTAGGGATTAATAGCCTCCACCACCTCAATCCTCCACCAAAGGCAAGCTTATAAGAGAGAGACAATGAGGTTCACAATCAATAAGGGAAGATCTTGGGGGTTGAACACTGTGTTCATACTTAAAGGACAAAGGGATGCAAACTCAATATGAAGTAAATAATTTCTCCAGAGTAACTTTTCTCTCAAATTTGAATTCCTTCTCTTCTTTCCATTGCTCGGAATTGGCCCATTTATAACCTTCAAAATGGAACTGAAGGGTCAGGTCATAACTTTTCCAGTATATGAAAGGACAAGGATCATAGATCTCTTATCGTGACATGGAAAACTGACATTAATTTTCATTTTCAGGCACAAATACCGATCTACACGGTCTATAGTGGAGCAGCCTATGTATACGCATGTTGTATAGTAGGCGAGATGCGTACATGTGGAAAAATATGTATTTTTAGATCTGGATTTTACAAACAGGGATGATAAGTCTGCATAGGGAAACAAAAAAAAAGGCCTTCAGTGCAAGATTGCATAGGCTGAGGAAAATATTGCTATAACAGATACCCCCTAATGTGTGAGGTTAGAGGAGTATATGTGATGGCCAAAATACATTATAAACAACCCATAAGTGGAGTGGTGGGGAACCAACTAGATGAACTAGTTGCTAATTACATTCTGCACTGACTTTTCATACATTTATGCCAATAGAATTACACTGCAGATCCATGTGAAAATATACCAAACAAGTGTCTATGGCCATGAATAGGAAAATACAAATGCGGTTACATGTCAATAGTTGTCATAGTCATGAACAAGGAGTAGTAGAACCAGTCTCAAAACCAATCTAAAGATATCTTTATACAATGTAGTACAATCTTATCTCCCATGATCACTGAGGTCATATAGGTACTGGTCCAATGAAAAGGAAGAAAAAACTCAGGAAAGATGTGGCCACATACCGGTGTCTTCAAGTATTCTACACAATCCACCAAGGGTGCAAGTCTACATCATGTGAATAAAGGAGTTGAGTTCAAAAACAACAAGAGATCGTTAGATTAACGGTCATTGATGTATACTGTTAACAAACGTGAGACACCCTACCGATACTGAAAGTAGGTATCAAGGCACCAAGTACATTTTAACAAGTGTGAATAAAGGATTCGGTGCCTAATACCTGAAGAATCCATCAATCAGGAGACATTGATGTATTCCCAATTGTCGATGGCGAGAGAACCTGCCACTAATGACTGCAAGCCTTAGGATACATAAGAATCTAGGTCTCATTTCAAGAATAAATGAGATGAATTCGATGGAAGGAGACTCGATGAAAGGATAGTATTGAGGCATCTCTCATCAGTCAAAACGAGATACAAAGTAGTAGCTTCATGATTTGGTGGAAATCGGATGAAGAACATGTTCACGAACCAACGACCCTATGCATCTTTCGTGTGTGCCAAGTGCAAGAGGTACACGAAAAAGACCCTCTGAGTAACAACCAATGATGAAAACTATTGACAAAGGTGACAAAACCACCAATAAGGATAATGAAATCCAATACACTACACAAATACCTATGTGTGAATAGATTTCTTGTCGTCGAACATAAGGGAAACCACCCAATCAATGACCGATGATGAAGTGTCAACTGTTGGGTTCATGGTTACCGACCAATGATGAAAGTAGGACTAGGGTGCATGATAGGACTACAATATCATGTGATTCTGAGACAAACTAAGGGTATGGCTGACATGCAAAGTCAAGAGTTCTGAGAAGTGGCCGACACAAGTTGATAGAATTCCTTTGAACAAGATCATGAGACATATGGAGGACTCCGGTAGCATAGAACCAATGATGAAACCATGATATGCAGGAGGAATGAATGAAGCTCTCTGTAGGGACTGGACGAGTAACCAGTCGGTAGAGAAGACTCTGTAATGATCTCAAATTCCTAAGGCCATGCTAATCCAAAAATTATGATGATGAATGGACTAAAATAATTTTGTTCTTTGTTTAAAGGTGACACGACTCCTGCCAATACAAGATAATACTCCCTTCCTCCCTGTTGTTTTTTTTGTTTTTTCATAACAAATGAATGCTATGATACAGAGGAGGAAACAAGTGTCGCAAGTAAGAAAAAAAATTTCCAACAATGGAACATACCTATGCTCAATGCAAGGATATGCATGCAGGATATGGACACTTCGGGGAATGTTCCCTCCTAGGTATAGGGTGTCAAATTGTGAAGGATATAAACAAGGCCCTGTATGGTTGAGGATGAAAAAGCTGCTGAGGAAAACAGTTTGTAACACAAAGAAAGAACCGACTATAGGCTCAATACTGCAAGCAAGGGTATGAGATGCAATCACAACTTGAAGCCAAAAAATTTCCTTTTTTATGACTTTTAGTCTACTTGGTGTGAAAAAGGGATAAACTTGTGCCAAATAGACGTCCTTTCAAATCCAATTTATGAATGTGAAAAAGACAAGTTCACTCGGAAATCTTTTCTCTTTTTGAAAACAAGTCGAAAAAGAGATTAACTAAGAATCACGACCTTTAAGTCCAATTTAATGAGTGTGAAAGGGACAAATCACTCGACAATATTTTCTCTTTTGACATGAGTTGGAAAAGAGCTTAACTCAGACTTTGTAAGAGGTTTCTAGGCATCATGTCATGAGGGAGGCCAAGGCTCCCATGCTAAAATTCCGTGGAATGTCAATATCTTATGAATAACCGACATAAGTTTGGGGAAACCCAAATATCTCCAAGTCGAGGAGGAAAAAGTGCAAGTGGAGGATATCGTCTCTGTGATATATCGGATAATTTATCTTATAGGAAAATACATAGGAGGGGGCATTGGATACCCCAAAATACCATCCCAATCGAAGGGAATCTCCTCAAGACTTAGAGGGAGAGAACTCAAGGAGAGTAAAAATCTATCTCGTTCAGAAGGTGTAGGATCAAGAATGTTGACGATATGGTTGAAGGATGCATCACCCTCCACAAGGAGAGTTGGATTGACTAGAGATTGCACTGGTACAATGACTTCTTCAATTCTAGGTTGAAGAGGATGCGTGATAATTGGGATGGGGGACACATCACCCATGAAAACGGGGGTGTGGTTAGGATAATATTGTGGTGGTATTATTTCTGTGTCAATCAAAGGACAAACAGGGTGTGGGGAAATCACAAACGCCTTAGAATCTGAAGGGACCTTAAGTCAACCCCATGCTTCTAGTATCCCAGCAGTAGCGGGGCATAAACGACTAAGGTGATCTCCTTCGTACATCCTCCAAAGGAATCTAGGCTTACATCTAAGACATCTAGGATTCTTGATGCCCCTAGCATCGTTCCCAACAACTGGTGACATGATCTCAATGTGACTGGCAAAGGTGAGTGAGTCATCTCCTACATGATGTACAAATATTGGAGATGTGACATCAATATGACTCATGGAGTCTGGAGTGATACCCCCGGCATGACTAACAGGGGATGGGTGCGGATTGTCAACATGAATTGTAGAGGTTGTTGACCCATCTCCAACATGACCAGAAGCGGTTGGTGATGAAGCTCCAGTATGACTAGCAGTGACTGGACTAGCGGTGAGTTGTGGCATTTGATACCAAGGTCCAGGGAAAGATTGACTTTGAAACATTGTAGGCCAGGAAGGGTCCTGTTTTTACCCCCTGTCCCTATCCGGAAGGGTAGTATCCTCTGCCTAAATAATCCAAAGAGGTTTGAACGAGCATCATCACTGAAGTCTGTGAAGAGACAAAAGTATGATAAGGAATATTTAAGTGAGGATATAAGTTGCCCCCTTGTGAAGGAATTCCATGAAGAGGGTATCCCGAACCGTAAAACTAATTATCCCCATATGAAATACCTGAGGATACATGAGGATACGACATGGGAAAAGTGTTCGATGGAACCAACATGGCGAATGAAGGATACAAGGATGGGGCGTAGTAAGTAGAATAAACAACCATCTGTGTGTTGGCTCCTGAAAGAACATAGCTAGGACTAGATCCGTAAGAAGGGAGGTTCCAACCTCCCATCATGAAAGTTGGTTGAGGGACATGACTCATATCAAACGAAGACATAGGAATTGGGTCCATGGTGCCCCCAGATCCAATGCTAGGATTCATATAAGTGGACCAAGAAGAGGATTTCAAGGGTAAAGGCATATCAACAGGGAAATGAATAGAGACCCAAGGTGCGGACTGAGTGTCATAGTTATCCATACCATTATAAAAAGTGGAAGGATTTTCCCCCATGAAATGAGTAAACGTCATGGCAGGAGGGGGTGTAGAAAATAATGATGGAACTAAAGGAACTCCACTATCCATGATAATGAAAACTCAGTAACAAAATCCTAAGGCCAACTAGTAATCAAAGAGCACACCAAAAGTCAAATGACCAATATGCACACAAATGGGGTAAAGTGGCTGAACGTGGCATCCCTCCCTAAATAAGGTATGTCTCTCCCAAGAGGGGCCTATGACTTCCTGCTAAATATTGGAGTTAACAAAATTAGTTATAAGGGCCCTCGTGGGCTTAACAACCAGTCGGTCAAATCCCCCTGGAGAGGTAATCCTAAATAAAGGAGGTGTGTTGTACAACCCTTATCTGACCAAGGGTACCTGTAGAATAACCCCTGCAAGTAACCTATGTGGAACCTAAGTCAAGAAACTAATAAACCACTATATAACCGATGCACAGGCGACCAGTCGTAAGTTAGGTCCACCTTATGGGCAGGGTATCAAATCCCTAAACCTTGAAATCACCACCTCTCACGGAGGTAAGGGAACTAACAAGATCCCCATATATGAATAGATCCCCAGAAATATATTTGACGCTAAGAAGGTATCAGGGGGATTTCCCTTCAACCAGCTTAGCACGACCTCATGATTAACTCTAGTGTTAGCGAAGCCTCCTGATCTTGCCAATTATACAATGGATTTCTCCACTCCCTTTCTCAGACACATATGTTGATTTAATTTCCTTGGAGAAGTTTACTCACAAAATCCTATTCCAAGGAACTAAATCCTAAGCCAGTTTGTGCACCCTAGAAAATAAAATCGCGATTAATTGATTTTAAATTATAGCGTTAATTTTAGTGGCCGTGATTACTCAAAAAGGAATGGTAGTTAAACTCATGATGTTATGACTCTGCAAGAAAAGTAAATATGAAAATAATGCAAATTCCTAACCTTAACTTTCAATGAATGATATGCTTCTAATAACAAATGCAATTTTCAATTTCAACTCTGCAATTCTGAATTAAAAATGAAATCTTTCATTACATGCACTAAGCTAATGACAAGGACTCAAAAGGCCAAAATGCCAAGCAATTCAAAACCCCTATTTTTTTGTATTTTCAATATAATAAAAATGAAAATGCATGGACTGAAAAGAAACCTAATATATAAAATTTATTTGTATAGAAAGAGACAACTCAAGTAGGATACCAAGCAACAAAACACCCAGTCCAAAGTACAAGGACAATCAAAATGAAAAGATGATGAGAAAGACTCTGCCCAAAAATTTAACCAAAGACAAGTTTCATATCATCCCACAAGCACTCAACAGGCACTACAAAGACCCAAGAAGGCTTAACAAACCTCAAATCCCACCCAACAATCACCAGACCAAGAAAAAAAGCAAGGAAAGTTGATGTATGTGACTGTTTAGGCAAACAGAGCATATATACGCATATTGTAGAGGGACATCCCATGTATATACACGACTGTCATGGAAAAAAGCATGTATATGTTTCAAAAAGCAAGGCCAGGCAAGGGAGAATGATGAAAAATCAGACCTAGAGTGAACAGAGGTTGTCAAGCAATGATATGACAATAAACACAATAGGAATGAGATAAATCCAAGGAGAAAAGTACTCCAAACCCTAAGAAAGAAGATTCAATCCTCAGTATGGTCACCAATTCTGTTATGAGGAAAATCTCTCTATGGCTAGGGTAAACCACAAAAAATGGAAATGCCTATAGAAATAAAGTATCTTCTCAAGTATACTATGAAATCAAATTTGCTATCAAGACAAGATAAAAGGCCTACCTCATCTATATGTTCGATGAAGTCCACCATTGAGAACTTGACCTAAAGAAATATACCTGCAACTAGTCCTCAATAACCAATAAAAGAAAGCACGTGGTGATAATAAATGATGTTAGCAAATTCAATATCATAATCCATTAATAAACATGACAAATACGCCCATGGAATAATAATTCAAATATTTCCAAGATATCAATTGGACTGGAAAAGAGTATTTCTATTAATATATGATCAACATAAGTGAAAATGTTATAGACTTTCATGTCGGCATGGTTCAGAACTGAGAAAGTAAGTTCCTTCCAACAGGGCCTCCACCACTTCAATTCTCCACCAAAGGCAAGCTCATAAGGGAGAGAAAATGAGGTTCTCAATCAATAAGGGAAGATCTTGGGGGATGACATTGTGTTCAGACTTAAAGGACAAAGGGATGCAAACTCAATATGAAGTAAATAATTTCTCTAGAGTAAATTTTCTCTCAAAGTTGAACTCTTTCTCTTCTTTCCATTGCTCAGAATTGGCCCTTTTATAGCCTTCAAAATGGAACTGAAGGGACGAGTTGAAACGTTTCCAGTATATGGAAGGCCAAGGATCATATATCTCCTGTCATGACATGGAAACCCAACATTAATTTTCATTTTTTGGCACAAATACTGATGTATGCGGGTTGTAGTGGAGCAACCCACATATACGCATGTTGTATAGTAGGAAAGATTCATACATGTGAAAAAATATGTATTTTTAGCTCTGGATTTTACAAACAGGGATGATAATTTTGCATAGGGAAATGGAAAAAGGCCTTCTGTCGAAGATTGCATAGGGTGAGGAAAATCTTTCTATAACATGACTCACCAGCCTATAGGCATAATTACAATTCACCAGGGGCTTGGGCTTGGGGTGTTACAATACCCTCCCCTTATCTTTGCACTGTCCTCTGTGCAACTCTTTAGACAACAACAACAAGATTTCCAAAATCTTCAAAAAGATGTGGGTACTCTGCCTACATAGCATCTTCATGCTCCCGTGTTGTGTCCTCAGGAATGTACTAGGTCCACTAAACCTTTAGAAGATTTACGACTTGATTCCAGAGTTTCTTTCTCTTCCATTCAAGTATGCGCACAGGCTGCACTTGCAAAGCACCTTCTTTTTCCACCTGGATCACATTCCATTCAATCACAAGATTAGCATCAGGTATATACTTCTTGAGAAATGATACATGAAATACATTATTAATAGTCATGGATGTAGGCAATGCAAGCATATAAGCTATTCGTCCAATCCTTTATAGGATTTCAAATGTTTCACAAAATCTAGTTGGAAACTTGGAACAGCTTCCCAAGTTCAGGGAACTTTTGTTCGCTTTCACCTTTAGGAAAACATGGTCACCCAATTTAAAATCTCAGTGGTTTCTTCCTTTGTTTGCATAAATTTTCTTTCTATCTTGGGCAACCTTCAATTTCTGTTTATTCTTCAACATTTTCTCTTCCATTTCCTTAAGAAACTCTGGCCCAACCAGTGCCCTATCATCTAGATTGTCCGAGCTTATTGGGGTGTTGTACTTTCTATGATAAAGTGCTTCAAACGGGCTCATCTTCAGTGATGCTTGATACCCATTGTTGTAGGAAAATTATACCAAGTGTAGATAATCTTCCCATTTAGATGGTTTTTCCATCACATACATCCTTAACATGTCTTCTATCACTTGGTTTACTCTTTTTGTTTGTTCATCTGACTTAGGGTGATAGGCTGTGTTGAATTTTAGGTTCATTCCAAACCCCTAGAATAGTCCTCTCCAAAACTTTGAGGTAAAATTTGGGTCTCTGTCAGACACAATTGTCTTGGTAATACCATGCAATCATGTTACCTCCCTCATATACATATCAAAAATGTTAGTTTCCTTGTGAGTGGTCTTCAATGGGATAAAATGGGCAACTTTAGTAAGCTTGTCCACTACTACCATGATTGCATCATGTTGCTTGCTTGTTATGGGAAATCCTACAATGAAATCCATTTTCACCACTTCCCACTTCCACTCAGGGATGGTTAATGAGTGTAGAAAACTAGTTGGGTGTCTATGCTTAGCCTTTACCTTTTGACATTCCCAGAATTTGGCAATAAATTCAACAACTTCCTTCTTCACGCCTAGCCAATAATATTGGCTTTTGAGTGCTGAAATTGTTTTCTAATATCCTGGGTGTCCTGCATAAGGTACACTGTGAATTTCTTCTAAAATCACACTCTTCAATTTAGAATATTTGGGTACATAAACTTTGTTTCTGTACAAGATAATTCCATCAATTCCCAATTCGAAATATTCAACCTTCTGTTGCATTTTACCTTGTTGCAATTTTGTTACCAATTCTATGTACTAGGAATCAACTTTGGCATCCTCAAAGATTATACCTTGAATATCTGTCTGATAAATTCTAATGGATGTAGCATGCAGTTCATGCACTCTCCTTCTGAATGCATCAAACACTTTGTTCTCCTTTCCTTTGATGTGATTGATATCAAAGTCATATTCACAGAGGAATTCCAACCATCTTCTCTGGCTGGCATTCAATATATGATGATCAAACAAATACTTCAGACCATGATGGTCTGTCATGAGGTAAAACCTATTTCCCATGAGGTAATGTATTCATTTATTTAGAGTGTGTACAATGGATGCCAACTCCAAATCATGAGTGTCGTAGAGCCTTTCATGCTCTTTCAATTTTTCGGACTCAAAACATATCACAAACCCATTCTGGCTGAGGAGACCTCCTAGTCCTTCTTTACATGTGTCTCTGCAGACCACGAAATCTTCATTCGGATATGCAATATTCAGAATTGGAGTACTGGTTAACCGCTGCTTCAATTTTTGGAAGTTTCTTTCACATTATGTTGTCCATTGAAATCTCTTCCCCTTCCTTTGCAAGGAAGTGATGGGGTGAGATATTCTCGAAAACGTTGCAATGAACCTTCTATAGTAGCCAACTAGACCCATGAAGGATCTTACTTCTATTAAATTTTTAGGTGTTTTCCACCCTTTAATGGCCTCAATGTTGTCAGGGTCCATGATTATCCCTTCTTCCGATATGATATGCCCCAAATAGTGAATTATGTTTTGATAACACGAGCACTTTCTCAATTTGGCATACAGTTGATGCTCTCTTAGAACTTGCAACACCATCCTCAAATTATTCTCATGCTCTTCTTCTGGATTGGAATATACAAGGATGTCATCTAGAAAGACAATGACAAACTTGTCGAAATATTCCCTGAAAACGCCATTCATTAATCACACAAAAACAACAGGTGCATTTGATAACCCAAATGGCACCACTGTGAACTCATAATGACCGTACCTTGTTCTGAAGAAAATCTTGTTGATTTCTTCCTATTTAATACTTACCTAATGGTATCCTGACCTGAGCTCTATCTTCAAAAATATCTTTACATCCTTCAATTGATCACAGAGATCATCAATCCTTGGTAGAGGATACTTGTTCTTTATAGTCACTTTTTTCAACTGTCTAAAATCAATGCACAATATCATTGTTCCATATTTCTTCTTTACGAACAGGACTGGGACACCCCAAGGGGATACACTTGGGCGGATACATCCCTTCTTCAGAAGCTCTTCAAGCTACATTTGCAGTTCCTTCAACTATGGTGTACTCATTTTGTAGGGAGTCTTTGACATTGGGGCTGCTCCAAGGGTCACATTTATAGAGAAATCAATATCTATATTTGGAGGTAATCTTGGTACCTCCTTGAACACATCTTCAAAATATTCTAGGACTCCATGGTCCTCTAGAATTAACACCTTATCCTTAGATTCTTCCTCCATATGAGCTACAAATATTTGACATCATTTCCTGTAGCATCTCTTTAGATGCATTGCTGAAATTTCTCTAATATCAACTACCCTGGGAATTCCTTGGACTGCTCTTTGATTTCCTTCCTCATCCAAGCAAGTGAATGCCTTGTTATGGCAGTCTAAAATGGTATGGTGTTGGTCCAACTAGTCCATACCAATCAGGAAATCATATGATCCTAAAGGAAAGATATTCAAATCTTCCCTGGTACTTAGTCCATTCATGCCCACTAGACATGACTTAATTGAGTCAACAACTTTCCTCTTGGATCTTGTAGCCAACTGTACCAACCAATATTTCTCATGCTTGCTTCTCGACAGGCATAATCTTTCCAGAACTTTAGGATCTATGTAACTATGACTAGATCCCAAGTCTATTAAAATAGAAAAGGAATGGTTATTGATCGTACCTTCAACTTCAATCATGTGTGATTGAAACACAACTTGCTTGTTTTCCAAGGCTACATAGATTCTTGGTACTCTCCTTCCCATGTGTTATAACCCTAAATTGCACCACACATGCTTACCTGGCATCAGGCCAACTCATATCCCTTCTTTTCCAAAAAACTACTGAACAATTCTTCTAAAAACTCCATTTTTAAAAAGTACATGCTAGCAGGCCCACTACAGCCTGCGTGTATCCAAAAGAAAACACTAGCAGGCCCACTACAACTCGCGTTTTCCTTCAGAATCACAAAAAACTAAAAGTTTCTGATGGGACAAAAAGCTATGGGTCAGTTAACTGAAACTCCCGGCCATGCATGGCCGAGAGTTCGTCCAAAACCCTAGCTCCTTCTAGCCTATAAAAGAAGGGGTAGGGGTACTATTTGAAGGAGGAAAAATACAGCGAAGAAACTCTGCCCAATTGCCAAGTCCATTTGTCCCAACCCTTTAGTCTTTCCTCAAGCCTAAGGAGAATTAATGCAAAGTAGTTGGAGGACAAAGAAGAGGAGGAGCCCAGGATCAGGATCAAGGAGCGGTGGTCGGTCTTGACTTTGATTGTAAGTTGACTCATTTTGAAAATAATAAAAAGAATAATTTTCCCGTCCCAAATGCATGAGTTATCTATGATTTGCGTAATTTATGCTTAATTTCTAACCCTCAAGTAGAAAAATAGCATGCATGCATAGTGTTTTGTCTTGATTGTAGGTTAACTTTGGAAGGAGCAGCGCAACGAAGGATCTACAGCAAACATCAGAAAAAAGGTTAGTAGTTCATTTCCATGCATGTGTCTTGAAAGAGGGGTTTAAGTTTTGGGGTGGTAGGTTAAAAGGTCATTTCTTTAAGGTCAAAATCTGCATGCAAATCAGACCCTAGTTTGCTAGTCCCTAGTCCATAGGGTATTATTTCCCAACAACAGAATTGGTGACTCCACTGGGGAAGATACTCTTAGGGTTTCCGGATTTAGTTGAGGTTTTTGGGTAGTTTAAAGGATTAGATTTTCTGTTTCTTTGTTTGTCTGTTTTCTGTTAGGTCAGAACTAGCAAGGAACCTGGTTCTTTATACCAGTTTTTTCTTGACTGTAGCTTGACGATAATTATTGAGACACACAGAGGTACACGCGGCCTACAGAAGGCCTGCACGCGTGTAACCCGCGCCCTAACCTTCTCTAGCCCGCGTTTGAATGCCTATTGTAGAGGTTTCAGTAGCGTGTAGGAGTCGGAGAGCTTGAGAGGCGGTCCTCCTCTTCCCTGTCAGAATTATACATTCTCAGGGGGATTTCTGGATCCTGTCTGAGTCTTGCTGGTTCATAGTCTTGTCTCAGTTTGGTTTGTTGCATTTTGTTATTTCTTGCAGTTATTTTTCTTTTCTGTTAAGAAGAAGCATCCAAGCCTTCAAGAGACCCTGGTTGTCAATACCAGAGGCCTCTTCCAGGTCTGGGCTACCTGTGTTTAGTTTTTTCTTGGATTTTAAACCTACACGAGGCCTGTGCCATTTCATCCCGCGGGTACCCGCGCTCTGTTATAGCTCAGTACACGTTTGCACGCATGTTGTTTCAGTGACAGTAGCGGGCTTGACAGGTTGCTTTTCAATCAGGGTGGGACAATCATCCCCCCCTGTGGTGAGAAGTGTTCCTCTCAGGGGTTTGAGTCTAGGGTTGCACAGTCAGTAGGTTAGGGCCTCTTACCCTTAGCCTATTTTTTCTTAGTCGATAGTTGATAGAAAATATAAAAAAGAAAAAATTGTGTTTTATGGTTTTTAGACAAGAGTAAGAAGCAGTGCTTTCTCAATTGCCATTGAGTGTATTTTCCCTATTTCTTTGTGATCTGTGCTTTAAGAAAGAATTTTATTTTGTTTTCTTGGTTTTGTGCTTGTCAGCATTTTCCCTTTGTTGCTTCATTTAGCACTCAAAATAAATATATATATATATATATATCTTTTTTTCATTTTCTTCTTGGTTTGAAGATTGTGTTGCTGCATCAATAGCTAGGGAGAAGTATTTTTGTTCATAAGTTTTTGCAGTGCATTTAGAGCATAAGTAGCTCGTAGTCGAGCGAAGTCCCTTTATGTTTGCTACATGAAATCTTAGAAAATTGAAAAGAAAAGAAGTCTTTCTTTGTGAAAAGTTGTTGATTTTTGCATTTAGTAAAAGTCTTTTGTTTCCAGCTTTTTTTCATTTGTTTTTTGATTTGAGTCGTTACACACCATCAGTTTCACCTTCATACCCCGTGACGTAAAAAATCCCATAAAAGCAACGCTAATTTAAAATCTATTAGACCTTTTGTTTGTAGGGTTCATACACTAGCTCAGGGCTAGGGCCTTGGAATAGGTTGGAGAGGAAACTCTCCAAGGCCACTCAAAACCAAACATTGGAGTCTGTGATAGGGAGTGTATAAGTCCAGTTACGTGGAAGTTATCCAGGACCACCCTCTAACATATGGGATAAACACGAGGTCGCATGAGGAAAGGTAGCGGAGATAACCCCTCCAAAGCCGGACCAAGCGTAGTGGAGAACACATATCGAGGATTTGTCTTGGGATTCCGTCGTTTGCATTTGCCACAGGGCTTCATGGATCTCGAATCCATTCAAGGTCCTCAGTTGTCTTCCGGACCATTTTCTCTCGATACCCTAGACAGGTTTCGGGCTTGATACCCTGCTCATTGTGGTCTACCCGACTATCGACTGTACCCGCCTGGTGACTGTTCGCGTGCTAGCAAACTAGTTGCCAATCTTTTTTAGGGACATACACAGGTGACTGCGGGGGTATACCGCGATACCTAGGACAGACACCAGGCCACAGTTTGCAGAGTATACCCAGAGGGTGCTTCCGTTTTCGAGTTTCACTTGCACTAGTAAGTTTCTCTAGTGTTGGTTGTTGTAACTGTTCTTCAAAATAGTTAGTGATTGCTTGTCTTATCTCTTAGGGGCTTCTTTTTTAGTGTGTGTTACTGTTTGATTGTGTAGAATACCTTAGCGTGTCTTGGATATTCTCACACAGTGGAGGATCCTGAGCTCCGCCGGTCACGAAGGCTCCTGGGACTGTCGCCGGTTATACTGGAGCCACCCCCGCCACCATTGAGGCGGAAGCTAGACCAACAAGGGTCTTTCGAAGCAACCAGGTTACAAACCATTGTGCCCGAACAACTCCCGGAGGAATCAATCACCAATCTTGTCTCGGTTGAAACCCCAACCACTGATACTTGGCCATTGGTCATTGTACCCATCCAGTTTTACGAATGCCTGTCAGTGACTCACACAGTTATGGAACCAAACGCTATTACTTCCTCTGGGAATTCTTCCATTCCCACCACCATTGCTACCACAGGAGAAGCATCTCCTAACTTGTCGTCGTCAGTCCGAGCCACTACGGTCTCAGCCACAACTACGTCGCACAGTGGACCGATCCCATCTATCGTGGTGGCCACAAATCCCTTCACACCTAGTGCGACAGGCCCTCCATTCTCATACGGTATGCCTAATTCAGGTACAAGTCCTGCACTCACTTACTCCACTTTACAGACTTTGGGTCTAGGGGCAGGGAGCTCTAACACTCCTCTGCAAGGTCAACTTGGGGGCATTCCTGTCCCTTTTAATGCTTTTCCTTACGCTGGAGGTCATATCTCTCCTTCGTCCCCTTCGCTTGGGGGTCTGCATCAGCAGTCCGTCAGGAAACCTGCATACACAAGTTCGTTTGGAGCCGGGAGTCAAGCAACACCTGCGCAAAATCTGTCGGTAGGTTCGTCACCATTTGTTTGGAATGGGACGTTTGGTAACAACACTTTCGCATCCACTGCTTTCCCATCTGGGGGAACTCCCATCTTTGGACAGTCTACTCCGGTGCAGAGTACTATTCCTGCATTGGGGGCACATATAGCAGGACCTTGGAACTCAGGACAAGGATCTGTTCCTTCCTCAGGAATGTCGTTCTGGGGTAATTATTTCCACAGTCAATGGAACCCTGGACAGACTTCTATGCCTCTCCCATCAGGACCAACATGGGGTAATCCTTCCCAAAGTCCTTCAAACACGATGAATGCCCAACATCCTATGTCCTTTATGGGGAATCAACTAATGATGTCTCCACAGATGCAAAATCCTTACGCTGGTCAAGGCCATGGTTTCTGCCAGAATCTGGGCCAGTAGCCAAACTTTTCCTGGCAACCTGGTGCCAGTCAAACTCCAGGACCCTTTTTCCTAGGCTATCAGCAACAACCCAAAATACCATTCCTGGCGACGTTACACTTGTCAGATTTGACAAGGTTGTTAAACGATCCTATTTGTCATGATCCACGTTGGCCTCCTATGCCAACAAAGTTTCCTTCAAACATTCCAAAGTTTGAGGCCAAGCCTAACAAAGATCTAGGTGATCACGTGACTACCTTCCATCTTTGGTGTTCATCTAACTCAGTGAAAGATGACTTCGTCCAGTTGTGATTGTTTCAACGCACTCTTATCGGGAGTGCCGCGAAATGGTACATCGAGCTTGATCACTCAAGATATTCTTCTTTTGGCGAACTGGCAATGGCCTTCCTTAACCATTTCCAGTTACCTATGAGATATGATGTGGGCACAGAACTGCTTGCCAATTTCGAACAGACGACAATGGACCATATCTCTGATCATATCCGAGAGTGGAGACGCCAAAAGAGTCTCATAAAAGTACCAGTTCCACCAACATTCCTGCTGGAGTGGTTCCTTAAGTCTTTAGTCCCTCAATTATCCAAAGATGTCGCGACTTCAAGAGTTTTCTCTGGAGAAGATGCCATCATGAGGGCTCAATAGTTTGAGCTCATCTATTCTCAGTCTGGTTTATTATACAACATCCTGCCGGATGCACCATGATCGATACCGGATAAAACTAGACAGAGAGCCAGACCACATGCCGATGGTATCGTTAGTTCAGCACAAACTAAGCCCACTGAGAAATTGTCAAAAAAATTGCAACAGTTATCTATACAACACTCAGCGGCTAGCCAGACTACTGCTTTGGCTGCTCCTCCTACCCAAACGTCGGAAGTACACTCCATGCAGACAACTAACCCAAAGGCCACCTAGCAACCTGAAGGGAAGAAAAAACAATGAAAGAAGGGTAAGGGGGAGAAAAAACCCACTGATAATGCTGGTGAGGGCACCAAGAAAAAATGGAAGGCGAGGTATCCGTGCAACTTGTGTGCGGAAGACCACCCAACCCATCTATGTCCTCGACTTGCAGAGGCCCAAAAGTTTGTCACACAGCAACAACAAGCCGTGTTGACTAATCCCTTTCAGCATGGGCAAAATTTAACTCAAGCCTCTACAAGTGCTGAAGGGGGCAGCCAGGAAACTTTCCCTCCTCCAAATAACTCCTCATTCGCGAACGTATATATGGTTAGGGGTGATTCTTTAATAACGACTAGAGCACACAACTATAGTAAACCATACGCCTCTGAGAAGGGTAAAGAAGATGAGATCCCATCTCTTCCTCTACAGATCGAGAAGACGTTGGGTGAAACAATGACACACATCCCAAAAGGTGCATTTAATAAATCTTCTCACAACCCAAATGCAAGGGCTGCCCAGAACTACTCTGTGGTGGAAGATTTATCACAAACCCCTTGTGCGATGTCCACTTTGGAAGTCCTCCAAAGCTGCCCTGCTCAGAGGAAAGCCTTGTTGACTGCTTTAGGCTCTACTGAGACTTGTAACCCGGGTACCATCATGTTAGATACGACCGACATAAAACCTCATCTGCCTTACCACATCGCGTTTCAGATAGTAGTGGCTCATCCCATGAAAACTTTTACATAGAATATCTTTCGCACGGTGGTCAACGAGGGTGCTTCGACTTGCGTTATGCCGTTAGCATGTTGGAAGGCCATTGGTCAACCCGCTTTGTCTCCATCACCTACTCTCCTCACTGCGTTCGACAGTCATTCTTTCCGACCACATGGCATCATTCCTTCTTTCCCTGTGCAGTTAGGAGGGAAGACTGTGTGCGTTGAAGTAGAGGTAGTCGATGCCCCCCTCGACTATAACCTCTTGTTAGTTCGAAGTTGGACTTATGCTATGCAAGCCATGGTTGCTACAGTTTTCTGAGTCTTGTTGTTTCAACATGAAGGCCGGATAGTGACCATCGATCAATTGTCCTTCTCTAGACTTGACCCATCTTTGGGGGCATCCATGGTTCCCATGATAGACAATCCTCAACCCAGTGTCATTAATGTGGGAGTTGGTTTGTGCCCATCCTTGATGGGTACCTTCGATTACCCACCTCCTCATAATGATGTCAAGTTCATATCGAATCACCACAAGGCTGATATTTTTCACGTTTCGTCATTCCGCACGACTTACTTTGAGGATCCATGGATTCTTCCTTCCCCATCAGCCATGATGGATGAGACAAGGCACTCTAGCATGTCCATGCCCTTATCGACCGCTGAAGTAGCGTACTCTTTAGTCTAGCAAGCTTCAGCTAACCCTGATCCGACTCCCGCACAAGAGTTGGATCCACTACCAGAGCCTATTTGGGCTCAGGGTTCTCTTGCTACCATTGATTCGTTAGACTTAGTCTTGCCTTTTGATGAAGCAGTAATCGAAGCGATGACTAGTCTATACAAACCTTGGGAAAATATTCATCATAGATCATACTTTCTCCCAGAGTTAAGTCGAATCGAAGCAGGAGAATTCACTATCACCATGACGGGAGATTAGCCATGTCCTATTAATCTCTTAGCTACACAGAAAATTTATGCTGAGGGCAATATGGCGACTATCACTGAAACTATACCTATCAACATCTCCCGAATCCCTGGTGTCATATACAATGTTTTCGTCGGAGCATACAACTCCCCCGAGGAGATGCTAGGTATCGACCCACAAAGAGTCTATCATGAGCTAACTTTGTTGTTTTTCAAGCTCGCTTTGAGATCTGAAAGCAACATCCGGCGAGACTGCATTTATGCTTTTCGATCTCGTTCAGATTAACTGAGAAAAGTAACCATTATGGAGTCTTCTTTAAGCCCTTTTCAGACTCCTTAAAGATGAAAAGATTTCTGAGTGACCTTGTTTCTTCACACTC